>JAVTVY010040416.1:0-19620 GCA_036873755.1 Hanleya hanleyi
TCACGTTGAGAGGGTCCATCCACCATAATAGGTGATGTTTGATTTCCTCTGTGACAGGAATCATGGGATTCCTGTGCCTGTGTGGCCAATGCTGATTTAAATAGATCATTAGTGGCCGTAACTGTAATCGGCCTCGTGGTGTGACATCCTGTGTGGATGTCAGTAGACCGATTATTGATGCAAACTGGATGGCAGTACGGCAAGAATGTCTGATGAACAGTGGAATGTCGCGACATATCTTGCACCAACGAACTTCCGGTGGCCGAGCAATGACCAATTTGGTGTCGTACGCCACGCCTAGGAAGTTTCGTTGTTGTGACGGTGTTATCTCCGATTTTTCCTCGTGTGGGAGATAACCCAGTAGTTCGAGGATGTGCCATACAAATGTTGTATCGCATCGGAGTTGTATTCTGCACATATTCCTGATAATGGAATCATCTAGGTAAAAATGATATTTGATACTTCGACTGTGCAGATACGCCGCCACTGGCTGAAATACTCTGGTGAAGATCCAAGGGGAACTGGCTAGACCGAAAGGTAGGACCTGGAATTGGAAACGGCGAGCACCGACCAGGAATCTCAGGTACTTCCGGTAACTTGGATGAATCGGGATATGCAGGTAAGCATCCCGAAGATCCAAGGAGGTTAACCATTCCCCTTGAACCAGAGCGGTCCTGATGGACCGAAAGGACTCCATCCGAAAGTGAGGGGGTTTCATCAGGAAGTCCTTGTTCAGCCTGCGCAGATTTATTATCATGCGCATTTCCGGTGTATCCTTCTTTGGCACAAGGAAGACCGGAGAATAGAACCCGGGGGACCGGTCGTGGACCGGAAGTTCTTTTACTGCATGCTTCTGAATAAGTTTGTCCACAGATGCCTGTGTTACCAGAAGGTGTGCCTTCCGTATAGGTATACGGGAGGGCTTGGGAGCAGCAGTAAGGGGTGGATCTATAGTAAATTCTAGGGGGTAACCGTATCGAATAGTACGGATTACCCACGGATCCATCCCCAGTTTTTGCCAATTCCGCCAAAATCCTTGAAGTCGTCCCCCGACCGGGAGACTGGATTTCGGCGGGACCGGAAGTTGAGGCAATTCGTGGTCCCGCCATGTCATGAGATTGACATGGCCCGAATCGTCACCGGCCCTGCTGCTTTTTGCCATGACCTTTCCCTTTTCCTTTATAGTTGTGATTGGTCTGGCCTTGCTGTTGTGGCATGCGACCCGCCGCTTGAGACTTCCCTTTTGGACAGGAAGCGGAAGTAGTCGGCCTAGGTTGCTTGGCTGGTGGACCGGAAGTGTCCGTAGAAATACGTTTTCCTGTCCCCATACCACCCGCTCTAGGCGGAGGATTAGGCTTAGCCTTCTCCACCGTATCCCTTAGAGACGGTATAATGCCATTAAACAACAGTGAAGATGCTGGCGATTGCTCCTTCAAAGTACGAATGACTATATCAGGAGCATGGTTGACGACGGAAGACAAGTAAGCTTGTCGCCTCAGATGAACAACCATCGCAGCATTGAACGCGGCTAAAGCCATTGCATCAGCATTAGCTTTAGCAGCCACGTTCTGAAGATCCGCCAGTAATTGTAGCTCATGACTACTACTGACTGCTAACTGCGAACGCGACAACCTGCTCAACACAGTGGATATGGCCGTTAGAAACCAGTCCATGTGAGAGGCTATGGCTACCCCCTGCCGCGCAGCTTCTTCAATAGTAGAAGACTGCTTATCAGTTAGCGGGATCAAGACCTTGGAAGGGACCTTGTTGCCTTTACATATGTCGGCAAGATCAGGTTCCGGTTCCGCGGCCTTAAAGTCATATGCCGAATCATGAATTCCGTACGCTCTAGACGTGGGCTTCTCCACCGGAAGTGGTGCCGAAGCGGAAGCCGGTCTAAAGAGTGCACGTTTTCCCGTTCTTGTAATACGTTCCTGCATTGTTTTAGGCTGGGCTAAAACCGTATCAAGAACGGAACATAAACCATGAATGGCATCTGACGCAGGAAGTGACGACGTCTGCATGGTAGTTGTCGACGGAGCCTCTGCCATAGTATGTAGGCGAGAGGACGTCGGCAGTGGGGGTCGTGACATATTAGGGTACAACTCGTATAGAGCTTCTAGTACCTCTGAATATGAACGTCTCTCCGGATCATGATCACTGTCATTATCCTCAATGGATTGACGTTGCGCGACCCCCTGACGTCTCATCGATGGGTCAGTAGACAAATCAATCGGATCAGACGATACTACCGGAAGCTGTGTCGGAACCGGGGATGGAACCTGAACAGTACCGGAAGCGGAGGTCAAGAGTCGCCGGAACTGATCTAGTTCAGCTGCCTGTTGTTCCATTCTTTGCAGAATAACAGCAGACAGAGAACCATCAATAACCGGAACTCCCGTATTGATTTGTGGACTGTTAGAGACCCGCCTATAAGGGGATGCAATAGGCCTAGCCCACTGCATTTCCGGACGAACCGGAAGTCTCAACCCACCGGGGTTTGTCACAACAGGCCTCCTTATAGTGGGACCGGAAGGACGAAAAGTCCTAACCGGAATCCCTGAGTTAACCATACCGGAACCCGCAGACGACCGGAATTGGCTGACAGGAAGTTGATAATGAGCCCTATATGGGTTTATGACACCCGACCCAGAACCATTCTCAGTCATACCCTGTTGTGACTGGAACAATGCCGTATTGTTTCTATTAACACTCTGAGGTATTAAGTGTGAAACTGGCATTGTTCCCGCAGAACAATGACCTCGATCCCCTGCGTTTGTCAACCCAAAGGTGTTCAATTGCAAGGGATTTAATCCTACCCGGCCTTGCGTGATAACTCCCGTGACTGGGGTATTACGTAAGGTCGTGGAGTTTACTCCTGGTAAGACCATGGATACATTGTCTCTATATCCACCAGAGGTATTGTCTGCTGTGCTGAAATTAACTATACCTGGTATTACACCATAGTTATTTACAGCACCACTTACCATGCCTAAGGCTGCCCCTGGAGCAACAGGGAGTGTCGAAATTGGTTGACGACCAACAAACGACACCTGGGAATTATTAGATATCGGGGTATTCCCAGCGGGAGTCCCCCCAGTGATATCATTCCCAACAGCACATACGGGCGTACTTACAACGTCACCAGTGTTTATGCCCGGCGTCAAAGTGGTCCTCATCTCGGATTGCATCTCGATTTCCATGGGGGACACACTTTCGGGAAGATCTAGTTCCACTGTGACCTCGGCTGACTCTCCCGTATCTTCATCTAGGACGGACCCCAATACTTTTACCTGTTTCTTCCTTTTACCTGTGGACAGATCAGAAACAAAAGTACTAGTGCTTGGCGCAATACCTTTATCTAATAAAGAACGTAAAGGGCCCATCCAAGGACTGCCAATCGATGCAGGCTTCTTCGCCGTCCCATTTTCAATAAAATGGGAGGGCGGAGTCATGATATTAGTCTCCGACATTAAACCAGGGGAAGGGAACCCGCACGAGACCCGGTCATTAAATCTTGAAATAAATCATCGGGCCATTGTTGACACTCCTGACATCTATGGGTACAATCACAAGCAATATTGCCTCGACACGCAAGACAAACAGAATGTAAGTCGGTCGTTGATTTAGACTTCCCACAGACGGAACAGAACATAGAGGCCATTATTTTATCGACAGATATACACAAGAATACTTCCCAACTTGATATTTTCGTTGCTTTGTAGACTTGTAGATGATGTTATCACTCGTTGTAAACGTAAAATCCTTCCGTAATACGCTGGAGCTTTACACACGATCTTTACAGTAGCTAGCTAAGTAAAGAAGTGAAGATCTATTGTGATTGAGTGCTGGCGTGGGTGATTAGGCGGGAAATGAACTGTGCTATTGTTTTAATTTCTTCACTTGTTAGTCCGTGTTTGCACACGAACGCATATGTCAGTAAGGTCAGTTTCACTGTGTAAAAAATGTACAGGAATCCATGTCATTGAATTGTAATTGAATTATTGATTCTAGTTTGATAAATAGTATTGATCTATTGATTTTATTTTCTTTTAATTTAATTGAATGGTAATCAAATAATTGATTTGATTTCATAGTGTTCCAATTAATATATTAAAGTTCTGAATCTATCTGGAACTATAAAGCACTGGAATTTGTCAAACTAATAGATTGTTATATTTATTATAAAATATAAATGATGTCTGAATTCTGGGATCGCGCACTTCCTGATAGCAACGTGCCGATCCAGCGTGTGATTTGGGCTGCCATCAATTTGGTTTTATTTTCCCTCTTTGCAGAATAAAGAGAATGATTGGCGCTCCAGCTGACATTGACAAAGTGTTCGAGTTATATGTGTTACATTTTTGGTGCCGAAACCCGGGATGGTAGATGTGCTGTGAGTGATAGATACCAGCGACAAACATCCATTGAACCGAGTAACTTGAACTATAGTTGTCACAATGGCCAGTGAATTGGAGCAGACTGTGATGGAGATTGGTACGTTGTTACCAAAGATACCAGTGGAGGATTTGAAGAAACTATGTATTGAAATAAAGGTATCAAATGCAGAGGGACTTGTTGGGAAAAACCGAATGAACTTAATATGTTTGATTATGAATTATCTTGACAGTGATGAAGTCACAGAGATGGAAGATGGGGGCATGACCACATATTTGAGTGCCCTTGATAGAGTGAAAGCATTGTGTCCCCAAAACAATGGCGAAGAAGATGTTACAGGTTCGAATGGCGGGATACTACCCCCGGCTGAAAATCTGGTAACTTCAGCTCGTATCAGTAGTATGGGAAGCGCAAATGTGCCCATGCTCAAGCGAGAGTTCAAAATTTCTGGACAAATTGGACCTCATGGACAGAAAGATTCCTTGACCTTTAGTAGTCTGACGTACCAAATTGAATCAGCAGTACGCAAGGGGTACCCGGATACAGAAATTATCGATGCGGTTATTAAATCCATACGCCCCAGCCTGAAACTCAAAAGCTATTTGGGGGGTCGCCAATCTGTGCTGACATTAGACACTCTACGTAGAAACCTACGCTCATACTTTCACGAGAAAACGCCGACGGAACTGTATCAGGTGTTCCTCTGCGCAAGGGCCAAAGGAAACAGCACAGGACTTTCTTCTCAGAGTCCTGGACACTCGTCAGCACTTGCTGTTTGCTTCACAGGAAGCTCACTCTGACATTAAGTATGACCCAAATTTGGTGCAACGAATGACCTTGCACACTTTGCGAACTGGTCTGAGTAGTGACAATATTAGATCTGAACTGAGAATGGAACTGAACAATATCACTGTCAGTGATGAAGAACTCATAGAGAGACTGAATTATGCTGCTCGTCAGGAAGAAGAGAGAAACAGTAAACTCTCTTCGAGGCAGAAAATGAAAATTTCTGTCAATGCAGCCATGGTGGATGAATGTGTTCAAGACGACGACACAACTGAACGTGCCACTTCAAAACAGAAGTTTAAGAAGAACACCGTAAAGGATGATCTTGCTACAATCATAGAAGGACTAGCATCTGTTAAGCAACTAGAAGTGGATATGGCCAGTATCAAGGAGAAACTAGATAGGGAGCCAGTTAGGGAGCCCGTTTCTGGAAACGGCCGTGGCCGACCAAGGTACCGTGCGCGTGGATGTCCAGATTGCCGGCGTGATGGAAATGAGTGGTCTTGTCGACACTGCTGGGATTGTGGGGCTGGAAACCACACCAGGCGGAATTGTCCTGAGTTCCGTTCCCGCCTAGATTCGGGAAACGACGAGGGGGCTATGGGAAGGGGTCGACCATAGTCCAGGATGACAAAAGAGAGACTCCAAACTGTGGACAAAACTGTAATATATCATCAGAATTTGTTTCAGACTCTCATTGTGACTCTGGTAAGAAACTGAAAGTTACAAAACTGATTGGTGATAAATGCATGATTACTTGTATGTTCAACAATGTTGTAACTGATGCACTATGGGACACAGGTTCCCAAGTTAGTATGGTTAGCAAGGATTGGCTTGAGGAAAATATGCCAGAATGTGAGTTAAGGTCTGTAGAAGATCTCATGCAAGACAGTTTGAAACTCAAAGCAGTAAATGGGAGTTTGGTACCATTTGAGGGATGGGTGGAGTTTGAAGTTACCTTGGGCAGTGGTAGAGGTAATACCGTTGAACCAATGCATGTCCCTTTTCTTGTTAGTAGTGGGCAAATATCTGACCCCATAATAGGTTTCAATGTGATTGGTGAGTTAGTCAACAACACTAATGCCAAAGCTGGAATTCCACCCGAGTTTAAATCTGCATTTTCGTCCCTCAAACAGTCACAATTACAAGCATTGTACCATTCTGTTCAATCAAAAGGAGAACATAACTACCCTGTGAGAATTGGTAAGCGGCTTTTAAAGATAGCCCCAGGTGAGATTGTCAATGTTTCATGTCATGTCCGCACATCTTTAGTCACTGGCAAAGTCCCAATGCTGTTTGAGCCAGATGCTGAGCAAAATTGGCCAGAAGAACTGGAGTTTAGTGACAGTCTCGTGTCATTAGATATGGGATCTTTTCACAGAATTGACATCCCCATACTTAATAGTAGTAACCATCCCATTGAGCTTTGTTCGAAGACCTTGCTTGGCCACTTGAGTTTTGTCAATGCCATAGTACCAACAGTGCCTGAACCCATAATACCAAGAGAGAGGGAACTGCCATGTGTGTCTTCCGTGGGTACAGCTGCAGATATTGCAGATGGGGAGTGGGAACCGCCCACTGACTTGACCCATCTATCTGAAGACCAACAGAGAGTCGCGAAACGTATGCTTCGAGAAGAGAGTTCAGTATTCTCTCGTAACGCAGATGACCTTGGCTGTATTCCAAACTTACAAATGGAGATAAAGCTTGAAGATAACCATCCGGTGCAGCAGAGATATTCATCCATCCCACCGCCATTGTATCATGAAGTTAGAACATACATTCAAGATCTACTTGACAAGGGATGGGTTACAAAGTCCAAATCACCATACTCGTCCCCGGTTGTGTGCGTAAGAAAACGTGACGGTTCATTAAGGCTATGCGTGGATTTCAGACTCCTGAACAAAAAAACGATTGCAGACCGACAACCTATTCCCCGTGTGCAAGATGCCCTAAATAGTCTATCTGGAAACTCTTGGTTCTCCCTGCTGGACCAGGGAAAGGCCTACCATCAAGGGTTTATGCATGACGACAGCAAACATCTCACTGCCTTTGTAACTCCTTGGGGCCTGTTCCAATGGAACAGAATTCCGTTTGGACTGACCAATTCACCAGCTGCGTTTCAGAGGTGCATGGAGGAATGTCTAGATGGTTATCGTGATCACATATGTCTTCCTTATTTTGATGACGTTATCGTCTTTGCAAAGACTTTCGAGGAAGAAGTTGAAAATGTGCGCAAAGTGTTACGACGGCTCCATTCCTTTGGTATAAAGTTGCGTCCTGACAAATGTGACCTATTCAAAAGGCAAATCCGGTATTTAGGTATGGTTGTCTCGTGGAGGGATACGGTATGGATCCAAAGGACATTGCAGCAGTTGTAGCATTGAAAGAGCAAAGACCAGCCAATGTGGGAGCCCTCCGGAAACTACTGGGCCTGATTGGCTATTACCGTCGTTACATTCAGGACTTCTCAAAAATTGCAACGCCATTGTATGACTTACTGAAGGTTGATAAGGAGAATAGCAAACCTAAAGGTTTGAAGTCCTCCAGAAAACAGAAGCCGAAGTCTAACCAAGCCCCTTCTAATCATCCGATCAAATGGAAGGACATCCATCAGCGAAGTTTGGAGATCCTTATTGACGCCTTAACCCAACCGCCAGTGATGGGTTATCCGCACTTTGATGAACCCTTTATCCTGTATACGGACGCGTCCAAAGATGGACTCGGAGCAGTATTATATCAAGCCCAGAATGACAAGCTGCGTGTGATTGGTTATGGCTCGCGAACTCTGTCTCCCGCCGAAAAGAACTATCACCTTCATTCGGGTAAACTTGAATTTTTAGCCTTGAAGTGGGCTGTGACTGACAAATTTAGGGACTACCTCTACTATGCGCCCAACTTTACTGTGTATACGGATAATAATCCGCTGACGTACGTGACCACTAGTGCCAGGTTGAACGCTACAGGTCACAGGTGGGTAGCAGAGTTGGCTGATTACAGATTCACCATAAAATATAGGCCAGGCAGGAATAACACAGTGGCAGACACGCTGTCCAGAATGCCAATAGGAAACTACATTCCCATGTGTACGGAAGAGTGTTCCTTCGACACCATTCAAGCCATAGTAACTGGTACTTCAGTACAGGATGACAGCGCTCCGTGCTGTTTGCCTGTAGTAGCTGCAGGATGCTCAGTAGATGTTTTCAACAGTGGAAGTCCACCCAACACAAACACGTTCCTGGACAAGGTTCAGCTACGTGATGCACAGTCTAAAGACCATGCCATCAAGCGAGTGATCCAGTTGAAAAGCCAGGATCACAAACCGTCTGTCCGACAGTTGGGAAAAGAACCACCCGCTGTTAGAGCTCTAACAAGAGAATGGCCCAAGCTGAGAGTCATAGATAAACTACTTTACCGCAAGACTGCATCTAATTGTCAGCTGGTTCTCCCAAAGTCTTTACACCAACTCGTGTTCCGGGAATTACATGACAAAATGGGACACTTAGGGACAGAACGTGTCTTAGATTTAGCAAGAAACAGATTTTATTGGCCACATATGAAGAGGGACATAGAAGAATATGTCACCAAGAGGTGTGTTTGTCTGAAACAGAAACGCCCGCATAAACCGGTTCGTGCCCCTATGGAAACAATCTTGTCCACATACCCTCTAGAACTGGTGTCGATTGATTTTCTGCACTTGGAAAGGAGTAAGGGTGGGTTTGAGTATGTGTTCCTGGTTGTTGACCATTTCACCAGGTTTGCGCAAGCATACCCCACAAGGAACAAGTCTTCCAAGACAGCAGCTGACAAACTGTTTAACGACTTTGCACTTAAGTTTGGGTTCCCTACTAAAATTCTGCACGGCCAAGGTGGGGAATTTGAGAGTAATCTGTTTTCGGAACTTACCCGTTTATCCGGAATAGGGAACTGCCATACTACTCCGTATCATCCCCAGTGCAACGGCAAAGTGGAGAGGATGAACCGAACGTTACTACAAATGTTGCGGACCTTGCCAGAGGCCCAGAAAGGGAACTGGAAGGATTCACTTGACAAGGTCATACATGCTTACAACTGCACTCGTCACGAGTCTACGAACTTCTCCCCATTTTACCTTCTATATGGTCGTTCACCGAGACTACCAATAGACTTCATCTTTGGATTTGAACACAGCACCCAGTCCAAGAATCAATCTGACTTTGTGAAAGACTGGCAACGACGGATGACAGAAGCTTATGAAGTGGCATCGCGACAGTCTGGAAAACTCGCCGAATCAAACCGGAAGAGATACAACAAGAAGGTATATAATACCACTCTCAGTCCTGGTGATAGAGTTCTTGTTAGGAATTTGACTCCTCGTGGTGGACCAGGGAAATTGCGGTCATACTGGGAGGAGGATGTACACATCATAGTTCGGCAGCAGGGCAGCAACCCTGTGTTCGAGGTCAAACCAGAGAAAGGCAAAAGCCGTGTCCGGATCCTACATCGCAACCTGTTGTTGCCGTGTGACTTTTTACCGATTGATCCTGGTCCTGTTCAAAAGTGCCGGAAGGTTCCCAGGAAGCAGGTCTCTGCTGCTAGGCCACCAACGCCAAGGGCTGGCCAGCCTGCAGATTCAGACTCTGATGAGGGTGCTGGGGAGTTCGTTATGATCGAGTGCCCACGAAACGACGGTAGTGCCGCGGGTCCTGTCCCGATGATTTCGAGGGTTCCAGTCAACGAATTTCGGAGCAGTGTTGATCCCAATCCTCCAGAATCTCTACGGAATGGTGATGAGTCACCAGCCGAGGATATAGACTCCGAAAGTGAGGGGACCAGCGGCGACGATTCAATTCAGCCCTTACCTCCAAGACAGCGGCGTCCGCCCATGCGACTAACTTACCCTTCAATGGGCCGTCCAGAGTTTCAACGGTCGCAAAGAATTGAAACATCATGGCAACGCTGTCACATGGATACGGGTTAGCATCCCTCATCCTCGATCTCCGTATATATATATAAATTGTGAACAAATGCCAAAGAACTGCAAGTACAACTAGTCAAGATTGCATCACGTGTTTTGAGAGAGTGTATGGTTGTGTTACTGTAAGCTACATTGGTATGAATTAGACTTCATGTAGACATCGGCCAGAATATGTTCTTGCGCAGCATTCCTCACATAGGGCCCATGTGATTTCTGTTGCGGAATAGTTACTAAGGAAAGTATGCTAAACAGTGTGTAGTCACTTTTAGAGTCGTATCTGTGCCAAAATTGTTATCCTATGCATGTTGGTCTAGGTAGATTTGTTAACAGTTATGAAGTACAACCAGTGGGTTTAAAATGTCAGAGCATTTATCTTTTTCCGGGGAGAGTGTGAGGTACCCTTAAGGATACGGTCCCCCACATGATAAATTATGAAGTTGAAAGTGTGTGATCTACTGCCAAATGGTATGAGTGCTTGACTTGCGAGTTTACTTGTATACTGGATTGTTTCAAATGATATATTTCAAGATAATACATGGTGTATGTTACCTGATCTGTACCACCTGGAAATTGCATATGGTAATGGTTTCGAGCAGAGTAGGGAAGCGAGACCTTAAGATGACAGCATGTGTCGCGCGCTGAATTCTGGGATCGCGCACTTCCTGATAGCAACGTGCCGATCCAGCGTGTGATTTGGGCTGCCATCAATTTGGTTTTATTTTCCCTCTTTGCAGGTAAATATTTTATGATTATTGTATTATCCAACTGCATAAACATATAGAGAATATTGTTATGGCTTGTCAGTGTCGGGACATGTCAGTTAAAGCATATAACGACCGGGAAATCCAGTTGCTCTGAAATCTAGGTCAGACAGTCTGAATTTGTATTGGGTCATTGAACGTTGTGTTTACATTATGCTTGACGAATCATAAAACGCTCCCGATAATTAATCGATGGTACACCATTCAGTAATATGAGTTGCGTAATAATTCTCTGGATTATTTGATTGAAATTGTAGCTTGTTAGGTGAAATATCTTAAGAGAACGCTAATTTTCTGTCTGATCATTATATGGCATGATTAAGGAAAGACAACTCTTGATGTCATACGCGAGCGTCAGGGTTCGTACACTCGCCAGGTATCCTGGAAAAGTGGTTATCCATTACTGGAAACAGGATCGAAATATACTTAATTCTGTCTCGAATGCATTTAATTGATATGACAAACTCAAGTTTAATTACAACCAAATTGATGGCAGCCCAAATCACACGCTGGATCGGCACGTTGCTATCAGGAAGTGCGCGATCCCAGAATTCAGCGCGCGACACATGCTGTCATCTTAAGGTCTCGCTTCCCCACTCTGCTCGAAACCATTACCATATGCAATTTCCAGGTGGTACAGATCAGGTAACATACACCATGTATTATCTTGAAATATATCATTTGAAACAATCCAGTATACAAGTAAACTCGCAAGTCAAGCACTCATACCATTTGGCAGTAGATCACACACTTTCAACTTCATAATTTATCATGTGGGGGACCGTATCCTTAAGGGTACCTCACATAGACCCCAAGGGGAACCTCTGTACCAAATTTGAGAACGATCCATGCAGTAGTTCCTGAGAAATCGCGATAATGTTTCATCTGGAAATCCAAGATGGCCGCCTGGTGGTCGTATTGGATTTTTCAATCAGACCGCAAATTGTATCTTGCGCAACTAGACCCCAAGGGGAACCTGTGTATCAAATTTGAGAAAGATCCATGCGGTTCTTCCTGATAAATCACGATAACGAAGTTTCATAGGGAAATCCAAGATGGCCGCCTGGTGGCCATATTGGATGTTCGAATCAGAGCAGAAAAGGTATCTTGCACAACTAGACCCCCAAGAGGAACCTGTGTACCAAATTTGAGAAAGACCCGTGCAGTAGTTAACGAAAAATAATGACAAGATTTCACTGGCAAATTCAAGATGGCCGCCTGGTGGCCATATTGGATTTTTCAATCAGACCACAAATTGTATCTTGCACAACTAGACCCCAAGGGGAACCTCTGTACCAAATTTGAGAAAGACCCATGCAGTACTTCCTGAGAAATCGAGATAATGTTTCATCTCGAAATCCAAGATGGCCGCCTGGTGGCCATATTGGATTTCTGAATCAGACCACAAAAGTATCTTGCACAACTAGACACTAAGGGGAACCTGTGTATCGAATTTGAGAAAGATCCATGCAGTACTTCCTCATAAATCACGATAACGAAGTTTCATAGGGAAATCCAAGATGGCTGCCTGGTGGCCATATTGGATGTTCGAATCAGAGCAGAAAAGGTATCTTGCACAAGTAGACCCCAGGGGGAACCTGTTTACCAAATTTGAGGAAGGTCCACAAAGTAGTTCCTGAGAAATTGCAATAACAATGTTTCATGGGGAAATCCAAGATGGCCACCTGGTGGCCGTATTGGATTTGTGAATCAGACCACAACAGGTATCTTGCACAACTAGACCCCAAGGGGAACCTGTGTACCAAATTTGAGAAAGATCTATGCAGTAGTTCCTGAGAAATTGCGATAACAATGTTTCAATGGCAAATTCAAGATGGCCGCCATGGCGGCCATATTTAAAATCGTATCGACACGGCATGAACAAATTCTGGTGTACTCATTGGGGGGAACATGCATGCCAAGTTTCAGCTTAATCGGCCAAGCGGTTTCAGAGAAGAAGATGTTTACGCATGACGCACGACGGACTACGGACGACGGACAGTCAGGCCATGACATAAGCCCATCGGGCCTTCGGCCCAGATGAGCTAAAAAAGGGCCATAACTCTTGAAAATATATGCGAAACGCGGAGAAAATTCACGCTGCACAACTACGAGCCACTGGCCACATTCCATGCAAGTTTCGATCCTGTCCATCAAATATTAACCGAGATATTGCCCGGACAAGAAATTCGGACGGACAGACGGACGGACGGACGGACGTACGTACGGACAGCCGTACATGATGACGATAATACCCCTAGGCCAAATTTGGCCGAGGGGTAAAAAAAAGTACTTTTGAAAGATTTCTCGATTCCGGAGTCACAGTGACCGTGACCTAAATTTTGGTACATGACAAACCCCGTAATTTCTCAATGGACACAAAAAATCATGATTTTTAACAATTTCCTGGTTTTGGGGTCACAGTGACCTTTGACCTTGACCTAATTTTTGGTATGCGAACTTCATTTCGGTATGCGAACTTCATTTCCGCCTATTGAATCCACTCATCAAAAATTAGTAGTTTTTAATGATTTCTGAGTCACACTGATCTTTGACCTTGATTCTGGTGTAACATGGATCTTGACTATTGACCTGGATCTAAATTTTAGTACATGACAAAATGGCTACCCATATTTTCTCAATGGACTCAAGAAATCATGATTTTCAATAATTTAATGATTTTAGGTCACAGTGACCTTGACCTTGACCTACATTTTGATATGTGACACATCGTGTCCCCTAATGTATCTACTGAAACAAAGAAATGTTATTTTTAATAATTTCCTAATTGACCTTTGACCTTGACCTATATTTTGGTATGGGACACTTCATTTCCCCTTATTGAATCCACTCACAAAAAATTAGAAATTTTTAAGGATTTCCTGATTTTTCGGTCACACTGACCTTTGACCTCTGACCTCGACCTACATTTGGTATGCAACACATCGTTCCCCCCTAGGGCATCCACTCACCAAAAATTAGAACTGTAGATAGAAAACTGTCAATGATC
Organism: Hanleya hanleyi; assembly: GCA_036873755.1. Lineage (NCBI taxonomy): Eukaryota > Metazoa > Mollusca > Polyplacophora > Lepidopleurida > Hanleyidae > Hanleya > Hanleya hanleyi. The sequence continues at coordinate 13,913 of JAVTVY010040416.1, forward strand.
AGTGATTTCATGATTTTAGGCAACAGTGAATGTTATTTTTAATAATTTCTTAATTTTTGGGTCACAGTGAAATTTGACCTTCGACCTTGACCTATATTTTGGTATGGGACACTTCATTTCCCCCTATTGAATCCACTCACAAAAAAATTAGAAATTTTTAATGATTTCCTGATTTTTCTGACACACTGACCTTTGACCTCGACCTACATTTGGTATGCAACACATCGTTCCCCCTAGGGCATCCACTCACCAAAAATTAGAACTGTAGATAGAAAACTGTCAAGGATCAGTGATTTCCTGATTTTAGGCAACAGTGACCTTTGACCTCTGACCTCGACCTCATTTTTGGTACGCGACACATCGTCTCCACCTAGCGTATCCACTCACAAAAAATTGCAACTGTGGATAGAAAACGATCACAGATATAGACCGGACACGAACACTTCAGTGATTTCCTGTTTTTTAGGCCAGTGACCTTTGACCTCTGACCTTGACCTTCATTTTGGTATGCGACACATCGTCTCCCCATAGGGTATCCAGTCACCAAAAATTAGAACTGTAGATAGAAAACTGTCCCAGATATAGACCGGACACGGGGGACGGACAGACGGATGGACGGACGGAAACCGCCATCACATAATACGTCCGCCTTTTGGCGGGCGTATAAAAACAAGCCATACAGCACAATGAACTCAAATAAGGGGCAGATTATGCGACTTTTTGACTAGATGAATATGGTGATACAGCTCCCGATTTTACGATCTCGATTTTGGGTGAATCACGGTTTGCTCATGGACTGACGAAGAAAACCGGTAGGCCTACGTCGTCGTGATTTTATAGTTGCAATTCATTCGCAAAAAAAGGTATATGGACCTAATTAATGCCATTAAAAACAAAACACACGAGCAAATGAAAAATAAATAGTTGACAGACAAGAATATAAACATTTTACGACATGTATTTCCTCAAACATCGTTCGCGTATTCCTTTTGCGAAAGGTTCAATTCTGACATTTTCTCGCGAAAGGTATGGCGAGAGGTACTGGCGAATCGACATTTTCGGCTATCCTTCGCGAATTTGACCAGTTTAATTCTTGGGTGTACTGTACTTCCTCTACTTTACAATCTATATCATGTGGTGTCCCTCAAGGGTCTATACTGGGGCCATTGCTATTTATTATCTATATAAATGACCTGATATCTGTTTCAAGTGTCTTGAAAATTATATTATTCGCAGATGATACAAGCACAATGTTATCTCATCATAATCCTGCTGCACTTTTTCAAATGATGTCTGAAGAATTGTTGTTATTATATAATTGGCTTTCCAGTAATAAGCTCTCTTTAAAAGTAACAAAAACAAAATTTATGCTTATCAAACCTAACTGTAGAACTAATAGTTCTTTCAATCCAGTATTATCTATTATGGGGCACGATATAGAAAAGGTTGACAATTTTAAATTTCTTGGAGTTTATTTGAGTGAAAAACTAACCTGGACGAAACACATTAACGAAATATGTAAAAAGGTATCACGAAATTTGGGTTTGATAAATACAATTAAACATAGCCTCAATAAGAAAACTTTATATCTACTTTATTACTCGCTTATTTTCCCCTATCTGTCATATTGTAATATTGATTGGGGCAACACTTTTTCCACGCACCTCAAGTCTTTTATTACCCATCAAAAACGAGCAATAAGAATTATATCTCTCGTACATCCTCTAGAACATACTGCTCCGTTATTTTCCGGACTTAAAATATTGCCTCTGTTAGTTTTGAATCAGTATCTTATTTTGCAACTGTCTCATAAATTATCCATCATAGATCACTTCTACCATCAATGTTTAATAATTACTTGACAAGATTAAGTGACATACTACACCTGACCAGTATCCCACAAGAGGTTCTGCTACGAAATTATATCGCTATCCATTTCGGTCTTGTCTTTCTCTACACACAGCTAAAATTAAGGCTCCTAGGGAAGGGAATAAATTGCCCTCCCATCTACAAATTTGCATATCAATTTCTCATTTTAAATACCTTCTTAAAGCCTTTCTACTAGCATCATAACCATTGCACATATTAGCCATATCTAATATAATAATGAGTAAATACATAGTCCAATATCATATTCATCCTTTATTCACTTTCTACCACTATGCTTTGTTTATAAGACTTTGTAATTCGTTGCCTCACACAAACATCTCAGAGATTGAATCAATGCATCTTTTCTGTTTATTCTTTGGGATATAACAAGCCCTTTGGGGTTTTCTCCCGCCACCCTAATATTTACGTAACTCATACTATGTGATATATTGTAACTTCTGCTTTTTTCTTTATATATATGTTGTATTTTGGATGGTGAATAAATGATACCACACCAAATAAGAACCGAGACGAATAAGCTGTACCGAACACGGATCTGCAGATATAACTTGTACATTCAACTACAGATAGCAAAATCGGAGATTATTACATCCGAAAGGGGCATAACTCCATAAGCTGAGGCGAGTTATCCTTTGTTGGCTTGTAGAATACAGGAATATAAATAAGTTTTCAAAATATAGTAGCTATATCGAACACAGTTCTGCAGATATAGTTGGTTACATTCAGGCATATATGACAGAAATAGAAATTAAAAAATCTGTAAAGGGGCAGAACTCTGTAAAATATGGGCCGAGGGAAGCCATTTTCGATAGGCGTCTGACTTAGCACTATATAAATAAGTGTTAAAAATTTGGTGGTTGCGTCTCGAGCGGTTTTGCCTAAAATGCGGTAACGGACGGACGTACATGGCGACAAAAATACCCCGAGGCCAAAATGGCCGAGGGGTAAAAACAAGTCCTGGCAATATATATGTACCACTGATGCCAAACATCAGAATCGACTTGATAAATTATGTGCAGAATCACTTTGAACAGCATTTTGGATGAATTATTTGATTTACTTACTTCAACATTCTTGTCCACTGACAAAAATGGTTTCTAGATGATGAATGGGTTAAAATACTGCCCACAACAACATTTTAATTTATATGTGTCAATATTTTGAAATATATTAACTTGTACTGAATGTTTGTACTCAAATATAATTTAAATAATTCATTCTGCATTTGTCATGTTTGTAGTAAATGGCAATTGTTGTGCAATTCACCTTCATGTACTGTACAAAAGACAGCACAATGAAAAGGCAGCTATTATGATCAACAAAAACAATGAGAGTTTCATTTATTTAATCGAGAATCCTTGTAATACATCATATATTGTGTACTTTTATAATATAAATCAGGTTAATTTAATAGAGATAAGTTGTGCAGAAAATATTATTATTCTAACTAAGCTACATGTAGTACATGTACTGTCCAAAACTAACCAAAACAGAATCCATTTCAAAAAGGGAAAATCCAAAATTCCCTTTTTTGGCTTGTTTTTAGTTATTTCCAGCCAGTTTGGCCACTATTTGCTATCTGAAGTCACCATTATTGGGTAAATGCAGTTTCATCACTGAGATTGCTGAAATTCAAGTAGGAGTTGTCACTCCTTTTCAGTAGCAATACAAATATTGGATAACCTTGAGCTATTGGCAGTCCAGAAGGAGTAACGTTACTCCAGAGTTTCTCATGGGAGTACATGGGAGTAACGTTACTCTCGGCTCTGAATGGAACTGTTCATTCTCAGAATTCTGAGGAGTAACGTTACTCTCGGCTCTGAATGGAACTGTTCATTCTCAGAATTCCGAGGAGTAACGTTACTCTCGGCTCTGAATGGAACTGTTCATTCTCAGAATTCTGAGGAGTAACGTTACTCTCGGCTTTGAATGGAACTGTTCATTCTCAAAATTCTGAGGAGTAACGTTACTCTCGGCTTTAAATGGAACTGTTCATTCTCAAAATTCTGAGGAGTAACATTACTCTCAGCTTTGAATGGAACTCTTCATTCTCAAAATTCTGAGGAGTAACGTTACTCTCAGCTTTGAATGGAACTGTTCATTCTCAAAATTCTGAGGAGTAACGTTACTCTCAGAGCTGGTAGTCAATCTATTGTGAAGAGTAGCTATACTCTCAAACAAAGATGTATCGCTCCAATATGGTAAACACTGATGTTTGAGTTCCATGGAGTAACGTTACTCCCAGTCAGCATCTGTTGTGAGACTCCCACCCATAAAGTGTCTGTAATGTGACAATCAGTCTCCGATGTACTGATGAGTAACGTTACTCCTAGTCTTGAAATTCTCCAAGTCTATAAACCTGAAGAGTAACACAACTCCTTAATGAACATGCAGGTCAGAGGTAAACGCAATGAAGAGTAACGTTACTCTCAGTCTCACAACTCTTTGAGTCTTGTTCCTGATGAGTAACGTTACTCTCAAGAAGACAAAAGTCTGTATCTCATCTGTTGGAGCCTGTATTTCATTGATACTGAGCACTCAATCATCCAGTGTTTTTGTGATTAATATAAAGGGGTATATTTACTCCCACTCTAAGTAACGCAAGTATGTACTGTCAGACAGTGTACATGTACCTATAAATATCATAATATTCCAGAACCAATCTTATGTACGATTATATTTTGATAATCCAGCGAAGCATGTTTCCTCAAATAGAAATACTCTCATGGCCCATATCCAGTAGAATCTATGTTGGCCTGCACTGCATTACAAAACAGTGCCCCTTCCCTAATATCCAGATCACTTCACTATTAATCAGTAGCCTAAGAGTGAACTATTCTATTCACAGACATACATGTAGGAAGATATGAACAATGATACACAAACTTTTGTACTCTCTGATCATTTACTTGTTTAACAGACAAAATTGAAGATACAGTAATAAATTGGCCACTCTCAACAAGTTATTCATAATATACAATACCACGTCCACAATTATTACATATATATGTTAAGTTCTACATTGAAATTTCAGAAGGATATGCAGGACTATGTTCTTTCAATGTCAAGGGTTTAACCATTACTGCCTGCAGAACTGTTCCAATAACATGTGCAGACATGAGGCAGCAGCTACATGTATAAGGTGCAACAACCCCTCAGCCAGACTGTTTTAGTAAGTGTATAAGAAGATATAATGGGGAATTACCGATGGCTATGCGTCATTGGTACATGTATGAGGGAGCATGTGTAGGGCGGTGTGGGGGAACGCGCTGCACGGCATTCTTTGTATGGGAACTGATCAACATTAGATGATATGGATACAGATGTAAAGAAGATATAATGGGGAATTACCGATGGCTATGCGTCATTGATAGGAGGGAGCATTTGTAGGGCAGTGTGGGAGAACGGGTTGCACGGCATACTCTGTATGACCTGTGCCCATTGTAATACGATGGAGTGCCCAATCAAACCAACCAACCAACCATATTGGTAAAAGCCTGAAAGATTTGGTTGAATGCATGAGAAGCTTTAGCAGTGGCTTGTAAAAGATTAAAATATGACAAATTCGGTGTGGGATGTTGAATGCATTGGAGGACTATAATAAATAATTTGACATATCGTGTGCGAAAAATATGGCGGAAGAACAAAAATATTCTGAACAAGGACACAAGGCTTCAAACCATTTTTGCTTTGAACCCTAATAATAATCTGAATAGTAATAAAAGTCTTCCAATTTGGAATCTCTAGAGGCAATGGTGTGGCGTCTAGACCATGTCACAAGAATTGTTATTGTCGGACGACGAACCGGACAGACGATC
>JAVTVY010040417.1:0-19144 GCA_036873755.1 Hanleya hanleyi
TGGAAAGTTGTCCCTCATGCCATGGTGATGCACCATGAATCAAACGCTCATGCCGCTTTAACTGACTGGGTCATTTGAAGAGTTGACCACATTTTTCGCATCGACGCTTGGATGGCCCATGAATTGAACGTTCATGGCGCTGTAAATGATCTGGGCGATGAAACGACAGTGTAGGCCTACATATCGTACAGCTATACCGGGCAGTTCCATCGTGCTTGGTAGCCTCATGGCGGCGCAAGTCGTGCCTGCGAGTGAATGATTTCGAGCACGTAGTACAAGTGAACATCTTGGTGGTTGACAGAGTGTCTGATGAAACGGTCAGGCCGTTTCCTTTTTATAGCAAGCTAGCTGTTGATATATTTTTAGCACCATCAGTTCAACTTGGACGTCAACGACAAGAACCCGGATGTAGGCGCGGACGTCATTGACAAGAGCTCGGCTGTACAAGAACCCGGATGTACCCGGATGTGAATGCGTCTGATGCGTGTGTGTGTGTGTGTGTGTGTGTATGCGTCTGTGTGTCTGTGTGCGTGTGTGCATGAGCCGAGTTCTAAGAGCCCCGGAGAGAGAACAACAACAACAACAAGGATGACACATGAGAGAGGACCAATACATATGGACACATGTTCATTCCTATATTTAAAGACTCTACCACCACCACCACCAACTCCACCAATACCATCACCGCACACCACCAACACCACCACCAACGCCACCAACGCCACCACCAACGCCACCAACCCCACCACCAACGCCACCAACGCCACCACCAACGCCACCAACGCCACCACCGGGCGTTGACGCTCGGTGGTGGTGGTGGTGGTAGCCCCCGTGTGGCAGAGCTCCGAGAGCTCCACGCCCGGTGGTGGTGGTGGGAACTCCCGTGTGGCAGAGCTCTTGGATCGGAGCTCTTGGAGCTCAACGCCTGTGGAGCTCAGATCTCGGAAGTGACATTTGCATACTACCTCTGTGAGGTCACTTCCGCTTCCGTTCACGTGACTGGAACTGACCTTTGACCCCGGCGCACAAGGTTGCCACCGCGGTGGCTTGCCAACCTTTACACCACGCGCGCCGGGGTCAGGTCAGTTCCGGCTCACGCGAGCTGAAAACAGTGACACCACGGGGCCTGTGCTGTTCTGAACTCCACAAGCCGCCCAGCTCCAGATCCGCCCACCACCACCACCGGGCGTGGAGCTCTCGGAGCTCTGCCACACCGGGGTTACCACCACCACCACCACCGAGCGTTGACGCCCGTCAACGCCCGGTGGTGGCGTTGGTGGCGTTGGTGGTGGCGTTGGTGGCGTTGGTGGTGGCGTTGGTGGCGTTGGTGGTGGCGTTGGTGGCGTTGGTGGCGTTGGTGGTGGCGTTGGTGGCGTTGGTGGTGGTGTTGGTGGCGTTGGTGGTGGTGTTGGTGGTGTGCGGTGGTGGTAGAGTCTTTAAATATAGGAATGAACATGTGTCCATATGTATTGGTCCTCTCTCATGTGTCATCCTTGTTGTTGTTGTTGTTCTCTCTCCGGGACTCTTAGAACTCGGCTCATGCACACACGCACACAGACACACAGACGCATACACACACACACACACACACACACGCATCAGACGCATTCACATCCGGGTACATCCGGGTTCTTGTACATCCGAGCTCTTGTCAATGACGTCCGCGCCTACATCCGGGTTCTTGTCGCTGACGTCCAAGTTGAACTGATGGTGCTAAAAATAGATCAACAGCTAGCTTGCTATAAAAAGGAAACGGCCTGACCGTTTCATCAGACACTCTGTCAACCACCAAGATGTTCACTTGTACTACGTGCTCGAAATCGTTCACTCGCCGGCACGACTTGCGCCGCCATGAGGCTACCAAGCACGATGGAACCGCCCGGTATAGCTGTACGATATGTAGGCCTACACTGTCGTTTCAGCGCCCAGATCATTTACAGCGCCATGAACGTTCAATTCATGGGCCACCCAAGCGTCCATGCGAAAAATGTGGTCAACTCTTCAGACGACCCAGTCAGTTAAAACGGCATGAGCGTTTGATTCATGGTCCGTCACCATGGCATGAGGGACAACTTTCCACTAAAGAGGCACGCAGGAGGGACAGATCCACTGAAGATGAACCCGGGGAGAAGAATGGCACTGGTGATGCGATCGCGGAGAGCCCGCCTATACCCACAGCTCAGAAGAGCCTAGATATCCAGCCGGTTCCTAGCATTACTGTTTTCAGTCATACGCCTGACAACAACGAACATTTTCTGAAAGATGCGGTGGATGTTCCCAGCGATCTCTTATCCGAAGATCATCCAGTGAGTGAGATATATCGACGCCATTGGCCCATGATCCGACACTGCTTCCACCGTCATCGCCCTATATTGGACTTGTACAATTTCCGACTGACCGACCTCGCCCGTCTACGCAGCTACGTGGAAGCCATCTTCAATGATCAACCTACGTCCTTCACATTAAATGTAGCATTTGGCTACATCTTATGCCATAAGATGACGCGCGAATTGTGCTATTTCTATTCCAGTGCCATCAACCCAGTGTACGACCATCCTTTCACAATCACCAATCGGGCGTCGCTAGAGACGATGCTGGCCCAACTGGACACTGTGGATCCCTTGGAATGGGCCTATGAACAGCGTCCCAACACCAAATGGATAGTGGAGAGGGTCACCAATGTTACGTTCTTCGTGGTTAAACTGACCCACCACCCCAATCGGCTGAAAGTATTCACCCATGCACTGAAAGATACTCAGAATGCGTAAACAATTATCTGAGGATATGTTTCCTCAACGGTATCCTGGCCTGCCCGATGACGATTAGAAACAGCCTACATCCGGTAGGTAGTTGAACTGAGTGTGCTAAAAATAGATCAACAGCTAGCGTGCTATAAAAGGGAAGCGGCCTTGCCGTTTCATCAGACACTCTGTCCACCATCAAGATGTTCACTTGCACAACTTGCCAGAAGTCATTTACTCGTCTAAACAATTTACGACGCCACGAGGCCTCCGCCCACAACGGTGCACGACATACTTGCATAACCTGCGCACGGTCATTTAATCGAGAAGATGCTTTACTGCGCCACGAACGCTCAGTCCATGAGGGCGCGACGGAACAATGTAAGGAGTGTGGTCAACTCTTCAAACGACGCAGTGAGTTAAGACGGCATCAGCGTTTGATTCATGTCCCGTCTCTACGGTTTGGGCGACAACTTCCTACTGAAGAGGAGCCGCGAAAGGTCAGACCCAGTGAAGATAAGCCCGGGGAGACGAACGCCACGGGTGATGCGATGACGGAGAGCCCGCCTGTACCCACAGTTCAGAAGAGCCTGGATTTCCAGCCGGACCCCACCGTTACGGTTTCGAGTCATACGCCTGACAACATCGAACCTTTTCTTGAAGATGCGGTGGATGTTCCCAGCGATCTCTTACCCGAAGATCATCCAGTGCGTGAGATGTATCGACGCCATTGGTACATGATCCGACAATGTTTTCATCGGCATCGCCCGATATTGGACTTATATAATTTCCGGTTGGAAGAAAACATCCGTCTACGTAGCTACGTGGAAGCCATCTTCAACGACCAAGATACAGCCTTCAAGTTAAATCTCACTTTTGGATACATTCTTCGCCATAAAGAGACAGACCAGCTCCGTTACTTTTATCCCAGCAATAATACCCGGGTGTTTGACCAGCCTTTCACCATTATCCATCGTGCGTCACTGGAGACGATGCTGAAGGAACTGGACAGCGTGGATAGTTTGGAATGGGTACGACAACAACGACAAAACACAAAATGGCAAGTGGAGAGGGTGACCAATGTTATGTTCTTCGTGGTTAAACTGACCACCATCCCAATCGGATGAAAGTATTCACCCATGCACTGATAGATACTCAGAATGCACAAACAACTATGTGAGGATATGTGGCCTCAACGGTATCCTGGCCTGCCCGACGATGATTAGAATAAACGGTTCAGAGCGAACATGGCCGAAGATGGAACTTTCTGAAATGGAGACTTCTGATTGGACAAGAATACATCTAACGGACAGGAACGAATATGAAACATGCAAATGGTGGCCTCTGATTGGACAAGAATCTTCTTGAATTGTAAATATACCCAACGCGGCTCCCCCAGCGTGGGTATGATGTAACATTGGGGAGAATAAACTATATGAAAACAACTTCTTGTTGTTGTTGTTCTCTCATGTGTCATCCTTGTTGTTGTTGCTGTTGTTGTTCTCTCTCCGGACTATATCACGGCGTTATGTTAGAGTGTTAAGGTGTAACGACGGGCGTTGACGGGCATCACTGCATTTCGAAGAATTAGTGACAATTCCATGGAATATCAGAGCTTCTGAGCTATTTCACCAGGGCGTTGAAGCATTAAGAATGGTGTTGGTGGGCGTTGCTACAAGATGACACCTCCCATGACGCATTCGCACCGCAGATGGTCCATCTCTACACCAAATAACATCCTTCACTACCCCAAAAGGCTCACTTTCGCTGCTATTCCTACTGATGACGTCACCAATGACGTCACAGATGCTGTGGACAGTCCTCAAATCGGGGTCTGCACGCCGAAAACTACAAGATGACACCTCCCACGACGCATTCGGACTGAGAATAGAGCATCCCTACCCCAAATATCTTCCTGCACTGCCCCAAAATGCACATTTTCGCTACTACTCGTACTGATGACGTCACCAATGACGTCACAGATGCTGTGAACAGCCCCCCAAATCGGGGTCTACACCCCGAGAGCTACAAAATGACACCTCCCACGACACAATCGGATAAGGGATGGTCCATCTCTACACCAAATACCTTCCTGTACTGCCCAAAAATGCACACTTTGGCTATTACTCCTACTGATGACGTCATCGATGACGTCACAGATGACGGGAACATCCCTCAAATCAGGGTCTACACCCCGAGGACTACAAAATGACACCTTCCAGGACGCATTCGAACCGTGAATAGCCCATCTCGACCCCAAATACCTTCATGTACTGCCCCAAAATGGCCACTTTACTTACTACAACCAACTGCGCATGCGCAGATTGACGCGACTTGCACTTAAAAACACACCATTCTGACTCTAACCCACACAAGCTTCACTTTGACACCTTCCACGACCCATTCGGACCCATAGGGTCCATCTCTACCCCAAACACACACCCACATACCCCCCAAAATGCCTGATTTCTCTACTACGGCCAGACTGCGCATGCGCATATTGACGCGACATGCGTTACTACTCGTACTGATGACGTCACCAATGACGTCACAGATGCTGTGAACAGCCCCCCAAATCGGGGTCTACACCCCGAGAGCTACAAAATGACACCTCCCACGACACAATCGGATAAGGGATGGTCCATCTCTACACCAAATACCTTCCTGTACTGCCCCAAAATGCACACTTTGGCTATTACTCCTACTGATGACGTCATCGATGACGTCACAGATGACGGGAACATCCCTCAAATCAGGGTCTACACCCCGAGAACTACAAAATGACACCTTCCAGGACGCATTCGAACCGTGAATAGCCCATCTCGACCCCAAATACCTTCATGTACTGCCCCAAAATGGCCACTTTACTTACTACAACCAACTGCGCATGCGCAGATTGACGCGACTTGCACTTAAAAACACACCATTCTGACTCTAACCCACACAAGCTTCACTTTGACACCTTCCACGACCCATTCGGACCCATAGGGGTCCATCTCTACCCCAAACACACACCCACATACCCCCCAAAATGCCGGATTTCTCTACTACGGCCAGACTGCGCATGCGCATATTGACGCGACATGCGTTTAGAAACACGCCATTCTGACTCTACCCCACACAAGCTTCACATTGATACCTCACACGACCCATTCGAACCGTGAATAGCCCATCTCTAACCCAAACACACACCCACATACCCCCAAAATGCCTACTTTCTATACTACGGGCCAGTCTGCGCATGCGCAGACTATTGAACACGGACGAACCATTAGTGTAGTCAAGTGCTCCTCCACGAGAGCTTCAAAATAAGACCTCACTCGACCCCATTGGACCACCAGGGACTCACCTAGACTCCAACATGTCCACCCCGTATGGCCCTATACACCCATAGCCATGCAGTATAGGCCTATGGGCCTACCCAGGCCTTGGTGACTTTTTTCAAAAATTTCACCGATTCGCTCCACAACACTTCCTATCATGTTCTACATGACGAGACGTGAAAAACGAGACCCCACAACCCTACCGCAAATGTATAGAAGTGTGTTTCCCAGTAGGATAAACATTGAACCTATACCCCAGTATGGGAATATATATTTATATATATATGTCTATATGGGGCTATATCGTACTTTTTCAAAAATTTCACCGATTCGCTCCGCAACACTTCCTATCGTGTTCTACATGACGAGACTAAGAAAACGAGACCCCACAACCCTACCGCAAATGTATAGAAGTACGTTTCCCAGGGGGACAAACATCGATCCTATACCCCAGTATGGGCCTATATGGGGCTCGGTGACTTTTTTCAAAAATTTCACCGTTTCGCTCCGGGACACTTCTTATCATCTTTGTCTTGACGAGACTAAGAAAACGAGATCCCACAACCTATACCGCAAATGTCGAGAAGTAGGTTTCCCAGGATGGTCCTATACCTCCCATACCCCATATAGGCATTTTCTCGTAATTTAGAATAAAGTCCGTGTTCCGTATTTTTTCAGGAAAATTTTTACATACACCCACCCTGGAACTAGGGAGAGATAACTCTATTGACAGGCGAGCCCCGTTAAGCCCGGCGACCTATATACCCCCCATACCCCATATAGGCATTTTCCCGGATTTTTCGATAAAGTCCGTTTCCGTTTTTTTTTTCAGGAAAAATTTTACATGCACCCACCCCATTGCCTGAATGCCCCTTCACCTAGGCTTCACATTGATACCTCACTCGACCCCATTGGACCATTAGTAGCTCCCCTAGCCCCAAAACGTCTATTTTCATACCCTTGGGCCACCGCGCATCGCAGAATGCCGCTATTTCAACCCCACACCCAGCCCATCAGATGCCCCCTCACATAAGCTTCACTTTGATACCTCACTCGACCCCATCGGTCCACTAGGGGCTCCCCTACATCCCAAAACGGTTATTTCCATACCCTTGGGCTACCGCGCATGCGCAGAATTCCGCTATGTCAACACCACACCCAGCCCATCAGATGCCCCTTCACGAATGCTTCACTTTGATACCTCACTCGACCCAATCGGACCATTTTATCAAGGGACTACTTTTTCTCCGCGGAAGCTTTCTTCCGCGACCGCATCACCGCCAGACCGCATCACCGCGGATGAATACATGGAACTATTTTTGACCTGGAAAAATTGGAACTCTCCTGTGCTGGAGGTAGCTTTTTGGTCAATTATACTCGCTTCTGATTGGACGAGAGCTCTGTGACGGATTTGAAATACTCGCTTCTGATTGGACGAGAGCTCCACACATGCTCCACAAATTTGCATAAATGGGAAGGAATCGGTCTTTTATATACTACTGTGGACATAACTAAGATGTTTAATCGCTGCTTCTCGTCCATCTTGAATAGGGAAGTTACACCAATTATCCTAATATTGATACATGCTCTTTTGGACTACTATTTTGTGTTAATATTTCAGTTGATGGAATTTTAAAAGTGGACACTTGCAAATCTTCTGTCTATGATATTGACACCGAGGTGTCTTAGGCTTTTTGACTCAGTAACTCACTCATAGTTAATTCATAAGCAAGGATTTCAGGTAGCGTTCTTAACTGACTAACGTCTTATATTTATGGAAGGAAGCTGAGGGTTTCAATTAATGGTGGTGTTCTGTCCCATCTGGTGTCTCCCATCGATCAATTTTATACCCTACTTTGTTTTAATTGTACATTAACTAACTTCTCCCCACTCCGCGATTATACAAGTGTTTACTATTCGTCGGCGATGCAAGGACGATTGTGTACTAATGCAGAGCGATATTGATCGTGTATGTGAATGGTTTAAAATGTGGAAGCATGTTAGACGAGTAGTCAATGCGCGAGGTTTGATCTCACATCCACATTTATGGCGTAATCGCACTGAAACAGTAAAGAGCAAGTTCTTCACGTTCGTAAGTTTTAAACCTGTCTGTGGACAACTATGTGTTACAAGGGGACAACTATCTGTCCCTATGTAAACGTTTCATCCTTCCCCATTGGAGAATCGACGGTAATACTTTGATCGTATGTTTCTTTATTTATGTATTTACAGTCGGTTTAATTCAAATTATCTTGCGACACAAACATCTTACCATGTACCAGTACGTACTTCAAGATAGAAGACATTTTATCGGCATCTCGTATTTTACTTAGAAGCAATCATGTCCTTTTACGCTAAAGTTGATCTTGCAGTCTCATATTTTTAGCAGGTTATGCGTTATTTAATCTAGGTGTTGAAATGGTTGTCTAATGCCTGCTGAACAAAATTAATATTCCGTTCTACATGATACCATGATATTATGTAAATCTAATTCATGTAAATCTAGTTGCAGTAATCCTAAGCGTACACTTATATCATGCATAACAATATAATACATGTGTGATTTTTGCCTAATTAATCTATTCATTACATTTATATGTTAATATTGTGAATTACTTTTACTCTAGTCATTATATGTACCTATATCTGTTTTCGTCTCTGTATAAATCAAATAAACAAATAAAGTATATTGTTCGCTGGTGAGAGATGAGACGATAACTGAGCCATAGCATATGAATTAGAAATCATTTATTCATCAAGTGGACTATGGTTATCACTTAAAGCGTTTGGCAATTCGTTTCATTAAACTCGCTATTTCCATGTCTCTCCTGGAGCCGTACATTCTGATAGTAGCCTACTGAGAAAGTACTTCGTGGTTGGTGTCAATGGGAACGAACATGGAACGGGGCGTTCGTACCAGTCACCGTCTGTTCTGTATTTAGAACGGCCCCGTCCACGCCCGACACTGCCTATATTCGGCGCATTCCGGGCATCTCAGAAAGGTCACCACCCCACCGCTCGTAAAGGTGGCTCGTAAACCCCACCGTGTTTGTTTAGACACTCGGGGAGGCGTTATCTTGGATCCGGGGTGAATGTCGAATATATGATGGACACTTTTTAACCCTGTTCGTTGTACGGCATCCGGAATCAATGCCTATTACATGCCGATACATTCAAGAAGTCCGGGGGCTTTATCCAGTCCCCTTGTGGTCAAAATATTGACCGTGAATATCTCGTGAATGCATGGCTTGACTTCAGAATCCGCTGCCTCTTTACTTTCGACCCTAGGTTGCAGTTTCCTGCAAATCGTTCACGATTGTTGAACGCCGTTTCCACTCAGGAAATCATTGAAGCATTTCTGCCAGGTTTATGTCTGTCACAGTTCTCTATCTATAGCTGCAATTGTTGAAACTTTTTGTATATATAGATACACTATGTGGGGACGATTTGTCGCTTACCAAAACTGACGTGGCAGTCAGAGGTCAGAGGACATTATGGCCTAAAACTCAGGAAATTATTGAATTATTATTTTTTAAGAGTGAATTCATTAGGGGGCAAAGATGTGTCGCGTACTAAAATTGAGGTCAAAGGTCACCGTGCCCTCCCCCCCCACCCCCATCCAAAAATAAAATTAATACGGAAATCATCAATTCCATTTTATTTATTTTTATGTCAGTATAAACATACATGTATTAGCGGGAGACGATGGGTTGTGCGAACGTATATTGAAGCCATTTTGACTATTGTTCGTAGTGTCACGCCGATGCCGTAGAATAGATAAAACATATGATTTATAAGAGATTACTGCATGGGCTATCGTGTGAACAATCGCAGACAGAGTTGCTTGGCGAGGGCGAAGCTTTCGAATTTGTCGACGATAATATCATTTTTCGAGATCCAAGGTGGAAGGAGCGGACAGCAGGTATGGTTCTCCGGTCTACCAACCCAAATAAGGATCAAATGAATGGAGGGACACGCAATTACAAACGTCTGCCGTCGTCCATTAAAGAATATCCGCGTCCATAATCCAAAGACCTATTCCATATTCCATATAACAGCATTAGCACCAAATTAAAAAAGACAATCATAGTATACATTGGCTAGCTTCCTGCAAGAGAGAAGCGGTCAACAGTTTTCAATGATGCCGGCAAGACAAAACTATCAAATCCGTATCGCTGATCAGTATTCTTAATCCATATGATATTCGTTGTAAAATCGTCATCTAGAGAATGATGTATCACAGTCACGCTTTGATTGTATGTTCATATGAGCACCATGAGGATCTTGAAGTACATGGGTTCATACGGCCCCTACCCCCAGGTTAAGCGGAATTGGACATAAGTTACGAAACGTAACGCCATAGATCTTGCACGCTACGCTCGTATTTTGCTACCAGCATCCGATATGTATCACCAAATTTGAGAAACTTTGAGTGGAGGCGCTTGGTTGTGTAGCCCTGTTTTATAAGTTTCTGCAACAATGTTTTGTGACTTCACATTTAACACATGATCTAGCAAATGCTACTAGGCGTGATATGTATGCGCCATATGCAGGTCCCACTGGAATATTACTGTCCAGAAAGGGATAGCTTACGATGTCGAAATTGTAATCATCTCATCATCTCATCTCATGTGTATCAACAGTTGATATAAGACAGTTAATACGCGACACCATTATCTGACGGATTACGACACCAATTCATATCAGAGTCTCATATCGGATACGAAATCTCACGAAGAGCATCCCTTGAAAGTTTTTTCAACTTTCACGTGTCACCGTTACAGAATGTTTCGACACCAGCAAGTTTTATAACGCCACGTTGTCGCTCTTCACTTATCCTCTTCCATCTTATTTCGTTGTGCGATGCTATCAGCTTTTATTCCCTGTCCCCATTGCTTTGTACATTTTGAAAAAATAAATAGCACAAAAGGGCCCAAAACTTCTCAGTTGATTTCAGGGACGCTTGGTCATCGTCCAGTTACTAATATATGTGTATCTTTAAAATCTGTTTGAAAACTATGGGACAAGATCACTTACTGTCATCAATATATGTACAGCACTGGTTCATCGCCAGACTCATGCGTGGTGGACCAGCTAGATTTCTTCACGAGATATAATTCAAGTATAGTCATTTATATGTAATGGTCAACTCACAATCTTTGGGCACAATGGATAAGCACCGTACACCTGACTGATGTCTATATCATACTTGTGAATCAGCACGCTGCTTTTCAAATTGGATCGATATGCAAGAGACAATGTTTATTCTACCTAGAACTCCAGTACTGAAAGAGAAACCCCACGTAAATGAGTTTAGGAATCATGAAGATGAATTCTTCTTGTGTTGGACCTTAACACTATTCCTTAGCATTGCAACTGTGGCTAATTACTCCTCAGAAGACAAACGCAACCATATTACCCCACAGGAAGGCCTTCCTAGGCACCTCAGATACGGAGAATTCTAATACGCAGCCTTGGTATCTCAGTCTTGCTTTTATTGCAGGTGTTCATGTGGAATGTTTGTATGACGTAACTATGATGGTATATATGGCCAAAAACATACTAAACAGCATCATGAAACATCATGATGTCTTGCCGGCATCATTGAAAACTGTTGACCGCTTCTCTCTTGCAGGAAACAAGCCTATGTTTATGTATACTATGATTGTCTTTTTGAATTTGGTGCTAATACTGTTATATGGAATATGGAATAGGTCTTTGGATTATGGACGCGGATATTCTCTAATGGACGACGGCTGAATTATGGATGACGGACTAGACGCTTGTAATTCTTACCTTATTTTGTGTGGATATCATTCAAGACGAAAAGATGGATTACTTTTTTTCACATGTCACATATTACTCTGCTCTGACAAGAAGTATTCATGCACAAATATATACCGGTACTTCAAAGAATACTTATTATGCAGAATGAGCAATTTGCAAATTCCCCAGTTAAACTCTGTCGCCCATTATTTTTTGAAGATATTTCTTGTTTGCGAAACGGAAGGTGGTGACAAGACAGAGAGTACCATCTGATAGCATGAGAATGACATGGGAATGTATACGTGAAGAGCGACAAAATTTTGTTGAATTCTTTAGGGTCGATATGTTGGTCGGGATTTAGAGCCACATCGTATCCAATCCCGTGGAGGACAGATATATCGGGGCTACCGCGATGCGAACTGTTGAGCACGGTATTTGGCTACTGTGGACAACAGTTCGGCACACAGAAGGATGATGTCGCAAGACTCGGGAATATATAATACTCGTGGAAACTGAATAAAAGAAAATATCGAGAAATGCCATCGGTGAGATCTCATGTCGACTGTGATACTCTGATACCAACTGATATCTTAATTCGTCTGATAATGACATCAAGTTTTACTTGTCTTATACAAACACTGACATGGTGCATGGCAGTTTTAATGGTACAGCCATATGTAATGTTTGAGCAGTGAATAGAATCCACTTCATGGTGTGAAAATGAACAGGCACAAGGAAATCCTCACTACTGAAATACTCAGATTCTTGCGGCAAAGTAATTGTTTCGAACTCGTCTAATCCAAGCCGGGAAGGTATTTTATAAGTCGCTTAATCACATCCGATCCTCGAGCCATGCTAGGGAGCTGAAATTACCACACTCTACTAAAAAGTGTAAATTTAAAAGCGTAATAAAAAAGGATATTTTTCGAAGTTTTATATTTTCTTCGCAAAACTTAGTGAAATAAAATAATTCCCGAGCATGGGGTTTATGCAAAAGGATAATACTGATTCTTAATGTCACAATTTGTAAAGTATCAGCTATGGAAAGCTCAATTGGGAGGGGGGGGGGCTAGATAAATTGGAGCGATATGCAAGAGGTGGGAAAAATTGACGAAGTCTGGTGACTAAAAAGCAACCATATGACTCTACAGGAAAATATTCGTCGACACATAACAGACCCGATAATGTGGTGGATTCTCCACCTTATTTTTTTGTAAAATGCCGATAGTATACGGACGTTTATTTTCTCAGACATAAATGTCCTTTGTCATCGAAGATTCGCGTGCATGAGGATTTGCCATCGATTTCATTATTCGCATCACACGAATAATCATGTCGGTTGATCCTGTTGAAGTCCCATATAGCGATTTCAGATCCTCTATCTGTGCTTATGTCAGAAAGCTGTTTCAATCTTTATGGGATAATGTGGATAATAACAAACTTCATGAGTTTCAACAAACTGTAGGATACACTTATCCGAGCAGCCGGAAACATGAGAAAAAATGAACCAGCCCAAATGAATTTAAGATGGTAAGGGATTCTTTTTATCAAGCAGTTGCTTTATAAGATCTTTTTAGTCGGGTAACTGAAGACTGTATTTTAGGTTATTTGAGAGAAATCGGTTTGTTGTATAATTTTTTTTATGTATGTACATGTTTTGGTGTGGTTTGTTGATTACTTCTGGATTGCTGGGTTATTAACTTATTTTTGTTGGAATACTTAGAATTTTGTTTGATCGTCGCTATATAGCTGAAATATTGCTGAACGCGACGTTAAACCTTAATTCTCTCTCTCTCTCTCTCCTTCTCTCTCTCTCTCTCTCTGTTAGAATGCTTGGGTACAAACGTGACCTACCTATCGTATTTCAGTTTAAATGACCAATAAACTAACGAGCAAACATCTATCATATTAAAGTGTGTCAGATCATCAGATGGAGACTTCCAGAACAAACAGGAAGATCCAACTGTGGTTAACCAAGACAACCCAAATTATTAATGTAACCCACGCAGATGTCGCCAAAACGTTGACCGTTTTTGAGGTTGCATATTATTTCAATTCATCACACGTCTCTCTGTGGGTCTTTATCTGCATCAGAGCTGAATTTGGGTTTTAGATGCATTTGCATCGCTCACCTGATACATTCAAGGTAAAGGGCCAAATGCACCAAGGACTTCGCTTCGTCAACGATATTGCCTTGTCGCGAGCAAAATTGCATATACTTGGAGTATCAAATCCAGGGACAGAATATCTACCAGATATATTTCCGTCCCAGATATTCTGTCCCAACATGTGCACAGAGTAAACTGCATTTGGCCTCCAATAGATGCACACCTGTTGGACGTTGAGAAATCTTGGTATATATTCTTTCTATCTGATATCATGCATACACGCCATTACATTCATGGTTTTTACCTGCGGCACGCAGGTCTACGAGAGGCTCGCGTTGTTGTTGTTCTTGTTCTTGTTCTTGTGACTTTTTGAAATGCGCATGCGCTAGGAGAGTGTGATCTCTGCCACACTTTTCTTTTCAACCTCCGATCTCACATGTCTTCAAGCGCGTTCGAATTCATTTGCAACTATATTCGGTGGAATGAATTATTGCTTCGTTAATTATTATATATGAGAATAGTGTGAATAACGTCAAAGGACCTACGAAGTAGGTTAGGCATCAGAACTCCGACATGCACTGAACTCTTGGACCCCCAGTTGAAATCCTGCCAATATTATGATGGACACGGCCCAAGTTAGAATCACCAGCGATTTTAATCAAAAATCACCAGAAATTTTCATCAAAAGTAGGTCCACTCGAAACATGCTGGCAACAGTCCCCTAATGCACCTTCATGCCCAGTGTGAATAACGTCACAGGACATAAGAAGTTGGGTAGGCATTAGGACTCTGACGCACGCTGAACTCTTGGACCCCCAGTTGAAATCCTGCCTATATTAAGATGGGCACGGCTCAAGTTAGATTCACCAGTGATTTTAATCAAAAATCACCAGAAATTTTCATCAAAAGTAGGTCAGCTCGAAACATGCTGGTAACAGTCCCCTGATGCACTTCAATGCCAAAAATCAAGGTTCTAATATCAACGGTAACACTCAGATATAACATATCTCTCAGATATAACATATCTCTCAGATATAACATATATATAAATATTAATATTCATGTCACTGTTCCATTGTTTCTCTAGTTGTATTCCTCTTAAAGTTTGTACTCTGCCTTTGACTGGTGTTTGTACAATAAAATCTTGAATCTTGAATGCTTATTTTGCTGACGAAAGGATTCAGATGGACACTCATTACCGGACAATTTCAAACGGTAGCCCACTTCGAAGAGACAGAAATGACTATGTAGTATTTAATGAGTTGGACAGCCCTGTGCGCGAACAATACCTCGCAGCCGTGCAGTTATATTGTGCACTTTCGGTTGCATGACATTTGGCAAATAGCTATTTTGAATGATTCTCTTTCAGAGCGCAGCCTCTCTATCCTCATTCTCGCAAGCCAGGGCCTAAATTCGCTGGTATTGATGTTCCCGTCCTCTTCCGCACTCAGAATCCCTTTAGAATAGCATTAATCACTTCTGTAAATTCAATACTTATGTGTATCAGCAGACAATGCGCAGAAACATATTACATTTGACGTCATTCTCTCAAGTCGGAGCCCATTTCTGCTAGAATTTACTGGTTCTATACAAAATTTACGTTACTTTGTCAATCAGTTTACGTCATATATAGCAGATACTGGCCATAGATGTTGACCTCGTGGCCAAAGGCTAGGGCCTTTGTTTTCCTGGAGGGGTTTTCGAGTTTGATTTCGATACTTAGATACCTTTCGCATTGACTTTAACTTGGCGGTCATTTTCGCGAATGCAACAATTTGATGTATCAAAAGATAATAACGAGAATTCGACATCATTCTCTTACACACAGACCTTGTTTAGTGAACTAGCCCCGAAACTTCGCACTTGAATCACCTTCGAAATGACAAACATATTCGCAAATTGAGTATAGGATGATATCCATAAATACTAACTAGAAATGTTTCTTGTTTGCAGAATTTGATTTTAAAGAAAAGAAATTAATAAAATTAGCAACCTTCGAAAAGGCTTGGCCGAACATGTCAGATGAGATGATATTTGCTAAGAATGAAATAGTTAATCATTTATATAGAAGAAGCAAACCATGTCTTGGTATTGACTTGCTGCGTGGAAAAGAGTGGCAAGGAATTTAGTTCGCAGATGATAACGAACGTAAATGCAGAAACCTAATTAATTATTTTAATCGAATATCAAGACTGTAACAGGCCTCAATTTGAATAGTGAAAAAGTGTCATTATGCCTGTTCGATAAAGCCTTAAATCGCCACAGATCGAAGTGATAGACCCGATACTAAATTTATTGAAAAATAACTTTGAAGGAAATATAAATTTTCCATTTTGATCGGCAAATTAACCGAGAAGGGAGACTGAAGAGCGCAGATTTTCGCGCTATGACTAAATCCTCGAAATTTATTTGGATTTACAAATGTTTGAAAGCCTTTCTGATTTGCAAAAGGTAACGACTGAACCGAATGTTTTGAAACTTGGCATAGACGATATTTGTACCAAAACATTGCCAAAGCGATCATGGTGAGTTCGTCTGTCAATTCAGTATAGACGGAACGGCAGAGTCAAAATCGTCGGATTTTGAATGGGGAAAGTGAATATATATATATATGGCATCAGAACTATTACGCAATCCCTACAATTGTGGGTTACAAGTTGAAAATTACATCCCTTGGCATAAAACACTGGCAGATGGCGCTTTTTTCTACAATTACCACTACCTCTGCTGATATGTCTTTCACTGTATTATTGCCACTGCCGCAGGTTTTGACTACAATGTAGTCATTTCTCACTTGTTACCTGCGGCACGCAGGTCTACGGGAGGCTCGCGTTGTTACCTGCGGCACGCAGGTCTACGGGAGGCTCGCGTTGTTGTTGTTGTTGTTGTTCTTGTTCTTCTTCTTGTGACTTTTTGAAATGCGCATGCGCTAAGAGAGTGTGATCTCTGCCACACTTTTCTTTTCAACCTCCGATCTCACATGACAACACTGTCTTCAAGCGCGTTTGAATTGATTTGCAACTATATTCGGTGGAATTAATTATTGCTTCGTTAATTTCCGGATTGGATTTATTATACATGAGAATAGTGTGAATAACGTCAAAGGACCTAGGCTACGAAGTAGGGTAGGCATTAGGACTCGCTTGGACCCCCAGTTGAAATCCTGCCAATATTAAGATGGGCACGGCCCAAGTTAGAATCACCAGTGATTTTAATCAAAAATCACCAGAAATTTTACACCAAAAGTAGGTCAGCTCGAAACATGCTGGCAGCAGTCCCCTAATGCACCTTCATATAACGTCACAGGACATAAGAAGTAGGGTAGGCATTAGGACTCTGACGCACGCTGAACTATTGGACCCCCAGTTGAAATCCTGCTAATATTAAGATGGGCACGGCTCAAGTTATATTCACCAAATTAAAATCACCAGAAATTTTCATCAAAAGTAGGTCAGCTCGAAACATGCTGGTAACAGTCCCCTAATGCACCTTAATGCCAAAAATGAAGGTTCTAATATCAACGGTAACACTCAGATATAACATATCTCTCAGATATAACATATATATAAATATTAATATTCATGTCACTGTTCATTGTTTCTCTTGTTGTATTCCTCTTAAAATTTTGTACTCTGCCTTTGACTGGTGTTTGTACAATAAAATCTTGAATCTTGAATGCTTATTTTGCCGACGAAAGGATTCAGATGGACTCACTCTTTACCGGACAATTTCAAATGGTAGCCCACTTCGAAGGGACAGAAATGACTATGTAGTATTTAATGAGTTAGACACCCCTGTGGGCGAACAATACCTCGCAGTCGTGCAGTTATATTGAGCACTTTCGGTTACAAGCATGACATTTTGCAAATAGCTATTTTGAATGATTCTCTTTCGGACCACAGCCTCTATCCTCATTCTCGCAAGCCAGGGCCTTGATTCGCTGGCATTGATGTTCTCGTCCTCTTCCGCACTCAGAATCCCTTTAGAATAGCATTAATCACTTCCGTAAATTCAATACTTATGTGTATCAGCAAACAATGCGCAGAAACATATTGCATTTGACACCATTCTCTCAAGACGGAGCCCTTTTCTGCTAGAATTTACTGGGTCTATACAAAATTTACGTTACTTTGTCAATTAGTTTTACGTATGGAATTACGTCATATATAGCAGTTACTGGCCATAAAAACGATCTAGTTGACCTCGTGGCCAAAAGTTATGGCCTTTGTTTTCCTGGAGGGGTTTTTGAGTTTGATTTTGATACTTAGATACCTTTCGCATTGACTTTAACTTGGCAGTCATTTTCGCGAATGCAGCAATTTGATGTATCAAAAGATAATAACGAGAATTCGACATCATTCTCTTACACACAGACCTTGTTTAGTGAACTAGCCCCGAAACTTCGCACATGAATCACCTTCGGAATGACTTAGTGACAAACATATTCGCGAATTGAGTATAGGAAGATATCCATAGATACTATAGAAATGTTTCTTGTTTGCAGAATTTGATTTTAAAGAAAAGAAATTAATAAAATTAGCAACCTTCGAAAAGGCTTGGCCGAACATGTCAGTTGAGATGATATTTCCTAAGAATGAAATAGTTAATCATTTATATAGAGAAGCAAACCATGTCTTGGTATTGACTTACTGCGTGGAAAAGAGTGGCAAACAATTTAGTTCGCAGATGATAACGAACGTAAATGCAGAAACCTAATTAATTATTTTAATCGAATATCAAGACTGTAACAGGCCTCAATTTGAATAGTGAAAATGTGTCATTATGCCTCTTGGACAGTTCGATAAAGCCTTAAATCCCATTCCGTAGTTTCACAGATCGAAGTGATAGACCTGATACTAAATTTATTGAAAAATGACTTTGAAGGAAATATAAATTTTCCATTTTGATCGGCAAATTAAGCGATAATGGAGACTGAAGAGCGAAGATTTTCGCGCTATGACTAAATCCTCGAAATTTGTTTGGATTTCCAAATATTTGAAAGCCTTTTTGATTTGCAAAAAGTAACGACTGAACCGAATGTTGAAACTTGGCATACACGATACTTGCACCAAAACATTGCGATCATGGTGAGTTCGTCTGTCAATTCAGTAAAGACGGCACGGCAGAGTCAAAATCGTCGGATTTTGAATGGGGAAAGTGAATATATATATATATGATATCAGAACTATTACGCAATCCCTACAAT
>JAVTVY010040418.1:0-185475 GCA_036873755.1 Hanleya hanleyi
ATAACAAAACCTGATCCTGTGTTATTACTTGTGTTTTTCGATCCGTCTGTATAGATTTTTAAGTAATTTTTCCAGTTTTGGTTGATATATTCGAGGGTGGCGGCTCTTATAAAGTCTGGGTTGTCCTTCTTTGTGAGGTAGTCGTGAATACTAGTGTCCACGTGGGGCGACTCTAATTCCCAGGGTGGTCTAGTGATCTTGTCTGTGTCGCAGATGTGCGCGATGGGTATTTCATGCTCTTGGAATAGGTTATTTACGGTGTAGCCGAGGGGGGCGGAGTCTTTTTCCCAGTTTTTCTTTAAATATTCATATTCACTTTTATCTTCAAAAATTTTGTGGCATGGGTGATTTTCGCCCTTGGCTCTAGTTTTTCCTGCATATTTCAGGGACAGTTCCTCTCGTCTTAAATGTAAGGGTTTCTCATTGGTTTCTATTTGAAGACTACATAAGGCGGTTCCCTTGAAGGCTCCAGTAGCTATTTTTAGAACAGAATATTGGATGCTGTCTATTCTTTTTAGTTGTGTCTTACATGCTGATTGGTAGGCGATGGACCCATAATCTATTTTTGACCTGATTAAGGTTTGATATAATTTTATCAGACTATATTTACTCGCTTCCCAGTTTGTCCCAGACACACACCTCATGAGGTTCAAGTCTTTATTGCAGCGGAGGACTAGTTGGTCGATTTGGTCTTTCCATGTGAGTTTTCTGTCAACGATCATACCTAGGTATTTAACACTATTTCTGAATTCAATTTTCTGACCTCCTAGTGTTAGTTTAACGTCAATGTGTTTATTGTTTGAAAATATAATGCCCGTTGTTTTTAGGGCGGAAAATTTGAAGCCCCATTTATCGGCCCAGCCGCTAATTGTATCTAGTGTATTTTGCATTATACCTGTCAATTTTTTTATGGATCGTGCGGTTTTCCAGAGGGCAGAATCGTCAGCAAATAGAGACTGTTCTACTTCCGGATGTTTCGTGTCAATTTCATTGGCTAGGCCATTGATGAGGATGTTGAAAAGGGTAGGGCTTATGACGCTTCCCTGAGGGGTACCGTTGTCTAATTCATGGTCGGTGGATAGGGTATTTCCTATGCGAATTTTAAAATTTCTATTGTTTAGGAAGTTTTTTATCCAGTGTTGCATTCTTCCCTTAATCCCAAGTTTGCTTAATTGAATAATTATGCCGTCCTGCCATACAAGGTCAAATGCTTTTTCTATGTCGAGAAAGATACCTAGTGTGTACTGATGTTTGGCATTCCCCTTTTTTATCGAGTGTTGTAATCTGGTTATATGGTCTAATGTACTTCTGTTCTTACGAAAGCCGCTTTGGGTTTTATTTAATAAGTTGTTGTTTTCCATATGAAATTCCAGTCTATTATTTACCATAGTTCCCATTATTTTGCATAGATTTGAAGTGAGAGAAATTGGGCGGTAAGAGTTGCTGTCTGATGGATCTTTACCTGGTTTAGGGATTGGGATAACGATAGATGTTTTCCATTTACTTGGAAGTTGTTTGGTCTGCCAGCTGACATTAGTTTCAAAATTAGTTTCTGTGTTTTATTTGGTAGGTGTTTAAGGATCGTGTATCCTAGTTTGTCTTCACCAGGTGAGCTCTCTTTTTTACAGTGTATAGCTTTGCGGTATTCATTAATATTGAAGTCTGCATTGAGATAGTTTTCTAAATGATCGTCCAAATCGTTTTCTATCGTTGTTTCTTCCTTAATTTTTCTGAATTCTGGTTTCAGATTGCTATCGCTACTGTTTGAAGCGAAAGATTCGGCGAGGTGTTCTGCCTTTTCTTTGTTCGTTTTTTTAGTTTTGTTCAGTACAGGAACTGTGTTCGTTAACTTTCCTTATATATTTTTTATTTTGTTCCATACTTTTTTTGAATCGGTTTTGGTATCTATAGTGTTGCAAAAGTCTTCCCAGCATTTTGATTTAGCTTCTTTGACACTTTTTTCAGCTATGATTTTGAGTTCCTTGTAATTCGCGTGATCACTTTGGAGCCTACTTTTTTTGAATTTTCTAAGTGCCTTCTTTTTGGCCGCAATATTCTTTGCACACTCTGGGTTCCACCAGGGTACCGGGTTTTTGTTGTGGCGCTGTTGTGATATCGGAATATATTTTTGTGCTATGTTTAGTAGTGAATTTGTAATGTTTTCATTGAACATTTCTGGATCGGAATTGAATATCTCGTCATGATTTAGGCATTGACAGTCTTTCTGGAAGCTTTTCCAGTCGGCTTTGGAGTACTGAAATTTTGGAGGGGCGTCTGTCCTTTCAGCTTCCAGTTTTATACTAATTTTCGTCAGAATGGCGAAGTGGTCGCTGTCAAGCGTGTCAGGAATCACTTCCCATTCGGATTTAACAGCTAAATCAGGGGAGACAATAGTTAAGTCAATTGCAGATAGTTTACCGGTGTTCATGTCTATTCGCGTCCCGTGGCCATTATTTAAATAGCATAGGTTGTTTTGGTCAAGCCATTTTCCCACTACTTTGCCTTTTTCGTCTGCCTTGATGCAATTGTCGTCCCACATGGGGTTATGACTGTTGTAATCACCGCATATGATGATAGGGGAGTTAAATTTCTTTGTGATGTTGTCCAGTTCTTTTGGGGAGATTTTCTTTAGACTTCCTGGGGCATATAAATTAATGATGTTAATAGGTTTGTTATTGAAGAAGACCTGAATAGCGTGCCATTCGAGATCGTCACTGGTAGGGCTTTTATCTAGTTCGATGTGAATCAGATCCTCTTTTATTAATATCAGGTTTCCCCCAAGTGCACCTGTAAGTCTGTCTGATCTATACGACTTATATCCGTTTATTGTAAATTTATTTTTTCCTGGCTTCAGAAATGTTTCCTGAACACAAATTATATCTGGGTTGATTTCATTTACTAAGACTTTAAGCTTGTCACCGTTTTTCCCGATGCTTCGGGCATTCCATTGGAGTATTGATAATTGATTTTTATTGAATTTTGTGTTAGTTATATCCCTAATTTGGAGACTGATGCATTCGCAAGTGGATTATCTTATGTTGTTATGTTGAGGGCCGGGATAGACTTTTCTTTGGGTGTGGATGTTTTCTTATCGTATTTCGGATTTTTCCCCCAGTTAATGATTTCATCGGAGCTGAACTCCCAATTAAGGAAGTCCCGCGCAATTTTCACTATCATGTCGGTCTTATTAAGCTTGGGTTGCAGGGGGTTAATAACGGAGTTCAACACAATGTTGATAAAGCCCAGCAGGTCTAGCTTGGTTAGGTTCTTTGTCTCTGTTTCTTGTTCATTGTTTTCAGTCTCCATTGTATCACCTGAGTTTGTGTTCACGGCTGTGACTATTGTCTCAGTTGCCTTTGCTTTGCATAGAGCGGTGGTCATTTGTAGACTGATTTTTCTATTCATTCTGGTTTCTTTTACAGCTTCTGCGTAAGAAATCCCTTTGTCTGCTTTAGTAAATTCAACTCTGTTTGCCTCTTTGAAAGCTATACAGCCTTTGTAGGCCGCTGAATGGTTGCCTTTGCAGTTTACACATGTTACTTTCGTTTCAGTACATTCTTCGTAATTATGATTTCCAGAGCATTTCGCACATACAACTTGGGATTTACAAAATCTAGCTATATGACCACCATATTTCTGACAGTTATGGCATCGTTTTGGTGTGTCAAAAAAAGGTTCAACTATAATGTTACGAAGCCACAGCCGGACAGTTTCCGGTAATTTTGATCCTTTGAATACTAGCATAATGCTTGTCGTTTCCTGTTTGTTCTTTTGCATTCTTTTGGCATATACGACGTTTTGTTTTGAGAGGGTGGGGAGAATGTCTTCTAGTTTGATACTGAGGTCAATTCCATAAATTACTCCTTTGCATTGCTCTCTACGCTGTATGAATTGTTTTACCGAGACGGGTTTATCTGCTAGCAGGTCTAAACGTAGTAATTTCTCGTACTGAGTTTGTGATTTGCAGTGGACTTTCAGATCACCACCCGGCAGTTCAAAGATTTGATGTACGTCACCAGCACATTTTTTGAGATCGTTTGCTACCTTGGCCTTTGGGAATTTACATGCTCTCAGTTGGGTTAAACTATGGATGATGGCGATAAAATTTGCTAGACTACTAGGCCTTTCGGGTAGGGATCGTTGTTTTTTGGTGGGTGGGGATTTTTCAGTGTTGATTTCCTTTTAGGTGTTTTTACGGTGGATTGAGTGGCTTCCATTGTTTGATTTGTTTTTGTTTAGATCAGGACTAGTTGTTATTTGGTAAGGAGTGAATTTAGTGATAGGAAATATTAGCATAGGTGCAAGAATTCAATTCAAAACTTAGCTCTGGCTGGCTGGTTTCTCCCGCTGTTTGTTGTTGTAGTATAGGTAATCCTGTAAAGCCCGGGGAACAAAGACCGCCGAGGAACACAAAGGCTGGGAAAGCTGGGCTGGTTTGGTAGAACACAAAAAACACGTCCGTTCAGTTTGAGGGCTGAACTGAAGTCTGAATCGTCTGAAACAAAATTGTTGGCACCACTTGCTTTTACAACGGTTTTGTCAGCAGGTGGGCATGGGATCAATGGTCCACATCCACAATGATTAGTGTTTTGACTGGACCATGTCATTGTAATCAGTAAGAGAAACATCAACCGTTAATTGTTTACCGTGAGACTATTGTTCACTTAACAAATCTCCAGTGAACCGGCCATGATTCAAAGAGAGATCATGTGCATTGTTGAAACATGGGCTGGATATCAAAATACCCAGTGATCACGCAGTCACTAAAATAATCAAAACAATCAATGTACATACAGCATTGATATGAGATACTGAGTACCTATCCGAGATAACAGACATGTTCCGACGGTGTTGTGCGAAATAGACAATGCTGGGTTTTATAGAAACAATTTAGGAGCCTGGCACTGGCATGTATGTATTTTATGTGAGTATGTAGGCACTGGCACAGGGATGTATTAAACAAAACTCATTTCCTAAAAATCGTTCCTACAAGGTCCTAAGCCACCCACCCGAGTGATTGGGCAGCATTTCATTCTCCCAAGGCCGGTGTTGCCTCAGGAGGCGGGTGAGGTATTGATGGGATACCTCATTCATTTGTACATGTATGTATTTCAGTCAGTATACAAGGTATACCATATTAATCAGTACATGTAGGTATTCTCATTGTATATAGTCAGGATATTTGAATTAAGTATTTCAGATAAACGAGGCACATGCTTCAAGTCAACGTACGTATATTTTGTTACCTATGCATGTCTATGTTAACGCCACTTAACTGCATGCCATTTGCCTGAAATCATTAACTTTGCATGCTTTCATATCTGCCTGAAAATCTTTTACTTTGCATGCATTCATTACTTGTATAATATATTTGTTCATATAGTATATAGCATGAGCCTGAAATCATCACCTTTGCATGCTTTCATTATTTGTATAAGATATTTTTTATATAGTATGTATGTATGTATGTAATGGTGCTCTGATTATCCAATTGTGCGATTGCCTTTAATAAACGGACAGTTTATTTGAAGACATGAGTGGTGGTTAGTAATTGACCAATTAATCTCTATGGTGGCTTAAGAAACCTAAATCTCTGTTGAGGCCCTGTTCAATACAATTGAATTGTGAAATAATTTTCTGTTCTTCCACAGTTCTTTCAAATTGGTTTTTAAAGTTTCTTTTCCTCAATACGGCAACTTTGAAATCTGTGATGTAATGATTCTGTAAGTTGAAATGTTGTCCAATGGGTTTGTAAGTGTCATTCTGACGTATGTCAAATTTATGACCGTTTATACGCTGTCTTAATTACAAGCGTCTACTCCGTCATTCATAATTCAGCCGTCGTCCATTAGAGAATATCCGCGTCCATAATCCAAAGACCTATTCCATATTCCATATAACAGTATTAGCACCAAATTCGAAAACAAAATCATAGTATACATAAACATAGGCTTGTTTCCTGCAAGAGAGAAGCGGTCAACAGTTTTCAATGATGCCGGCAAGACATCACGATGTTCCAAAAACATCAAATCCGTATCGCTGATCAGTATTCTTAATCCATAATATTCGTTGTACAGTCGTCATCTAAAGAATGATTTATCTCAGTCACGCTTTTATTGTGACTGTTCATATGAGTATCATGAGGATCTTGAAGTATGGCTGTCCAGTTTCTCCTACGTATACAGCTTTAGGGCATTTCGAACAGGTAATGGCGTGTACAATGTTGGTAGACGTGCAGGAGGATGAACCCTTAACGGACAGTTTGGAGCCGTTGAGACCGGTTATCGTAGACTGGGTGTTGATATGTGGGCATAACTTGCATTTGTTGTTATCACATGGAAGCGTGCCGTTCTCTTCACCCATGGAGAGTTGGCTGGATACCAGACGTTTTTTGAGATTGGAAAGTTGACGGTAACCGAGGACAGGTTTCTCTGGTAGTATATTGCTGTGGCGTACAACTTCACTGATGATCGGTTGTAGTGTGTTGATGATGCGCTGTATGGGACGCGTTTGTGGGCTGTAGGTGATAACTAATGAGATTCTGTTATCGTCTGTTTTAGGCTTGTATTGTAACAAGTTGTCTCTAGGGATTCTCATGGCTCTATGGATTTGTTCTTGTATTATGGCAGGATTGTATTTAAGTTGCTGGAAGGCTTTACGTAGATCTTGGAGATGGTATTCGGCATCAGCAGTCTTGGAGCAGATTCTCTTGTAGAGCGTAGAGCTTGGCTGTATACAATAGATCGGGTGGTATGAATTTTCAACACTGTATCTTAAAAAAGTTCATAGAAAGTTGATCAGTTGATCACAATGTGTCTGACCCAACTGCAGTTCTTGCCGACTACTCTAGGGTACCTCACGAATTGTCTGACAGCTCATTATAAAAAGATGATTTGTTTTATATAAAGACACTTCAATCACTTATTTTCACCAAACCAAAAAGCTTGTTATATATCTTGGACACATTCCTTCAATCACTCGTGTACGTCTACCACCATTGGTGTGTTGCTTTTGCTGGTGTTATCAAGTGTCTTGGTGTTAGTGAATTATGGTAATACTAAACATGCTAACATCAGAGATAACACTAACAAGTAAGACTAACACCGAATTCAACTTCACCCATTGTGCTCTGGAAAACGATTTGAAAATTCAACAGATTACCGAATAATGGTCAATGATGTATTTGACAATAGGAAATTGACATCGTTGGAAACCTTTGAGTGCTAAAATATTTTCAGTTTGTGCCTGCTTGGACTTTTTTTTGCTGATCCTGTCGTATATGGTAGCTCTCGGAAACTCTCCAGGGACAACGGCTGGCAACTGAATATATCCTAATGTATCGTGGATTGAATTCACATACATTTTTGTGATTTGTTTGTGATCACTGGTCCTCTTTTTATGTACACCGTTCTTGATATTTTTTTTCTTGCTGTCGACGAGGATGGCTCATTTGTGACTTTGTCCTGGTCAAATCTTACTCGAGGAAACTCTCATCCTCGTGTACCATCGTCGACACCAGCAAAGAAAAGGATGTCGATAATTGGATGTTCTGTTGACTCTTGCTGGAAAGTGAGGATTACACTGATCGATGGATTCTAATGGAAAAATCGCTAGAGTTACTTGAAGCTTTAGTCAGTGTTTCGGTTCGTTAGGTGCATCATTATTAATCACAGACCAGCTCAATATCCAAAGACAGGTATGTAGCAAATTAATGTATCGATATGAACGTAAAATCCGACATTCAATAGACAGTTGTCGTCCACAAAGAATTGTGTCACTCTGTCGGAACCAAAAACATAAGCAGAAATATGAAACATTGGATAGCTACATAGACGATAGAAACTGGAAAATTGCAATGATACTGAGAAGACATTATTGTGTTGTACATGGGTAGATCAATTTAGACTTATTATACATCTTCTCTGTGTAATATTCATGTCACATGACTGTCATTCAACCATCGAGGATCTATATAATTTAGTATTAAGTAGACAGAATTGATCACTATGTTACATATAGACTCCACATCTGTTGAACTGTCTTGTGGAAAGCACCCAAGAATGGAATTCGAGTGTCATCGCTAATTACCTTAAGTTCTGATTGATCGGCTACTGGCCAGCGCCCAGTCTATTAGGCTTGTTAAATATACATTACAGTTAGTTTGCCGTTTCCTGAAGTAATAGCCTGTTCGATACGTGGGAACTTTCTCACGAACATCTGGTTGTTGTCGCGCAAGACTAATGACTTCATGTATGTTATATATAGCCGGCGCTAAAGGTCAGTGACCAGATCTCCTGTATGTAATAATATGCACGAATTTTCAATGTTAAATGCCAGAACAGTTAGTGGGGACAGTGAGCCGTATTTATTTATTCCTTCATATAAAAAGGATTCAAGTTTAACGTGATTGATAGTCGTGTATATCTAATCATTGATGTAACGCGTACACATTTTCAGTTGTCATCTTATACGGCGTTGAAATGATACAAGGACCGTGGTTTAATTTGGCACTGTATTTAATTCCGCATATAAGGCGCACCCAAATTAAGCATTCGCGCTATGCGGTGCGTAAATTAATGAAGGTTTGTGAACTTCCTTGGTGGAATTTTAATTACCTATCTTCGTCGAATATCAATTTCCTTCGTGCAAAGATGTGCCGTATTTTAATAGCGCGCGTTCATTTTCTCTGTACATTTTTTCTTTCTCTGTAAGTTTTTGTCAATATATGTTGTTTATTATTTATTTAATATTGATCTTGTGTTTGTTTTTTTATGCTCTCTGATATTTGTCGTTCTTTTATAACTTGTGTCTAATTCCGCTTAACCTGGAGCTATGGCCGCATGAATCCATGTATTACAAGATCCTCATAGAGCTCATATGAATAGGGACAGTCAAGCGTTACTGAGATAAATCATTTTCTAGCTAACAACTTAATTTACAACGAAAATAATATGGATTAAGATTACTGATTAGCGATTCGGATTTTATATTTTTGGAACATCATGATGCTTTGCCGGCATCATTGAAATCTGCTGATCGCTTCTCTCTTACAGGAAACTATACTATTTTTGTATACTATGATTTATTCTTCTAATTTGGTGCTAATGCTATTATATGAATTAGGTCTTTGGATTATGGACTCGGAAATTCTTTAGTGGACGACTGTTGAATATTGAATGTCGGACTAGACGCTTGTATTTTGGTCACGTACAACGTGCTGCTGGGAGTCCCCGAACTGTATCGATTTCGGACTAGGCATTCATTGCAAGATGTCAACGGTTCGAACAGAATTTTTTTTCCTGAAAATATTGTAGGTATTTTTACAAGATGGAATTACAACACAGATAAGGGAAGTGGGAAGAGGTACCGACATACTGACAGAGCCACATGACTTCACAGTATAGTCTTCTGGTTAACCCATTGGCTTATTTGAAGGAAGTCGAATTTTCGGGCGAGTATCTGATAGCTAGAAATGTTTTTCAAACCTGTGTTTATTATTTCGTCGTTTAAGCTAACGAAAACACGACGAAACTCGGAAGGGTGGAAGTCTTATTACATCTGAGACCAGTCTCAAAATGGTGCTCAAGTCCAAAAGAGAGAGTGGTGATTTTCGCGAAGTGAATCGTTTTTGGTCCACTGACTGTAGTTGCGTTCGTATGGAATTGGGATTTTCTTAAATTAATTTCAGTTTTAGTTGAATTGTGATCTATACTTGATCGGTTGCCTTCACATTTCATCATATTCGCTCGGGGCATTACGCCCGCCCACCAAATTTGCTACCCAATCTCCTGTACAGGCAGAGGATTATGAGTAAATTCAAAAGAGCGGCCATGTCGATTACAAGATGAGTGATGATTTCGTAATTTATCTTCGAAATCTTTGAATTTCTGCGAATAAAAGTGGGCAAAACCCCATTTTATTTTACTTCAGGATCCGTTTTACTAAATCCATCATACAGTTTTTGCAAAGAAATCGCCGTAAAATGCCTTGTGTAAAAATGATGTCATAGTGACGTCATCAAAGCAATCGTCTTGTATTTTGTTATGTTTCCTGACAGAGCTTGACCCAACGATATTGGGGAGGGGAGGCGTTGATATGGACAAAACTCGCCGTGTTTGCAGATCAGAATAGGTTAGAAAGAGCCCAGGATTGGTAGGGTTAATCAACTGGAATGCTTGCATGCTGAGCACATATACAGCACTAAAGATCTACGCTATCACAACGTACTAATTAGTCTTCTTTGAGCAGACAACCTGCTTGACATTGGCAGTCTGCCAGAGGGAAGGATGTACCGCCGCCCTTTTCCATCAATTGATCCTCCTTCGCATTTCGATAAGCGGTTGTGGGACAAATGGGAATTATAGCAAAGGCATGATTTTTTTTTCACGGCTGTCGCGTTCCATACGAATCCCTAACTTTGGAATGGAGATAAAATTGTTCGTTCGGATTCACGTCTATCGGGTGATATTGTCCGACAATGATTAATAGTGAAACGTGCATTATTTTATGCGTGAAGAGAGTTTGGCTTCTAAAATCTGCACTGAAGATGTCAAAACAGACGAAGCATAGATCAATCAAAAAGCAGTTTGTAAATTGAACTATACGAAGGAAGAATATAACCGACGTAACCTGTTTTAATATGTCAAAATCACAACGAAGATATTTTCTAATGTACGTATTTGGGTTACCTTAATTACATGTAATTGTCCCAACGGGGAACCATTCTTACTTTTAAACGTACTGTATTATCCAGCCGCACCAGGTATTATCTAGAGATTATGGCGCCAAAGTTTGATCAGAAGGTGGCAAGTCAGTATCGGGCCGTCCGGTGCCACAGTCTTTGGCCCAGCCAAGATCCAGAACCAATGTTCCCTTAGTCCATCTCCATAACAACTTTCCCGATGTCATTTATTCAGTCCAAATTCTCTCATCTTGTGTATTCCGAGCTGGGATATGCAGACAAATGTCAGCCCATCCTCTAGGGCAAGCTTGACACTTTCTAATACAATTATGCCAAAAGGTCAGTGTGATTGTATCGCAACAAATGGAAGGTGTTACCCCATTATCGGATTGAGTAGGTAATTCTTGAAAACAGTAGAGCTTATGTTATAGCAGTAAGCGCGTCTTCGTGAACTTTGAAACATAATATACCGCAGTATACCCAACAGTAGAGCCTATGTTATAGCAGTAACCGCGTCATCGTGAACTTTGAAACATAATATACCGCAGTATACACAACAGTAGAGCCTATGTTATAGCAGTAACCGCGTCATCGTGAACTTTGAAACATAATATACCGCAGTATACACAACAGTAGAGCCTACGTTATAGCAGTAACCGCGTCCTCATGAACTTTGAAACATAATATACCGCAGTATACACAACAGTAGAGCCTATGTTATAGCAGTAACCGCGTCATCGTGAACTTTGAAACATAACATACCGCAGTATACACAACAGTAGAGCCTATGTTATAGCAGTAACCGCGTCCTCGTGAACTTTGAAACATAATATACCGCAGTATACACACCAGTAGAGCCTATGTTATAGCAGTAACCGCGTCATCGTGAACTTTGAAACATAATATACCCCAGTATACACAACAGTAGAGCCTATGTTATAGCAGTAACCGCGTCCTCGTGAACTTTAAAACATAATATACCGCAGTATACACAACCGTAGAGCCTATGTTATAGCAGTAACCGCGTCATCGTGAATTTTGAAACATAATATACCGCAGTATACACAACAGTAGAGCCTATGTTATAGCAGTAACCGCGTCCTCGTGAACTTTGAAACATAATATACCGCAGTATACACAACAGTAGAGCCTATGTTATAGCAGTAACCGCGTCATCGTGAACTTTGAAACATAATATACCGCAGTATACACAACAGTAGAGAGACAGACCTTTCATAACAATTAAACAAGCCCCATCCAGATATGAATTAAATACCAGTGCGATATAATATCGAACGGTTTTCCAAGCCAACCGACTTCTTAAATGCTCAGCAGTCATATAATATGCGAAGTAAAACTAATTAAATCTTAGTGGAAAGGGACAGGTAACTAGACTAATTCACGATGATGAAGGCCAGTAGAAACGAAAGCAGTATTTAAAGACAAGGCATTCTTTTTTGAAAGAGTTCTATGTAATTAATTGATATATTGTCCGCTCGTGTACATGTTGTATCTCAACATCTTGAAAATGTTAACACCTGGAATTCCCTTGAGCTCTGGTTCTAATCTGATCAAAATAGTATCATACACGAGTACTGACGTTCATACAGGAAAACCGCACCCAGATGTTACGTTTCTGAAGTCCTATAATAATGAATGAAGTTCAACAATCTATATCCAGTCACATCCAATAACGATCGTCATTTGTAGTATTTGTTTTCTTAACTAAGAACTATGACCAATAGCATAACATTATTTACATGAGCAATGTGGTATATATCCACCCCCTCAACTAGCACGCCGTCACCCTCCCACCAGTCAAGTGCATCTCCACTATCCACTACTGGAGCCCCCTGACTATTTGTGGACCAACATCGGATACCATTTTAAACTCATTTGGTGTTGTTCTTCGTAGATCTCCTTAAATCAAACTCTGTTTCTCTCCCATCCCATCCAGCTGGTCCCAAAGGTATTTACTGTCAATATCCACAGACATGGACAGATCTCCATATCCATCATAGCATCATGCGGTCATCTACCAACAATTCTGAGACATCCCAGTTGAAATGTTTCAAGAGCATGATCACAAACACAAATTGCTTTCGAGGATGTATATTCTATAGCTGTATAAAACCTGTTGTCTCTCTTTTTCAAATGGACAAAGTAATATATGCTTAATATATACATTTTCTTATTATCCCCATTACATGCCGTTAAATGCCCGTTTTGAATTCGTTTCTTCCATGTTGCACAAAGTGGCCCCAATACCATCACAACGAAGTTTCATGACCTTTCGACCAAATCTTTGATCATATGTTCCGGACAAGCAAACAGACGGTCACTGAAATTATATTAAAATTCTATCATGGATATAGCTACCATGGATATATCTACCATGGATATAGCTAAATTATGACACCATGAACCAAGCTGATATAGAGGATCTTACACGAGTGGCTATTTAATATGAAAGTTATGACACGAGTTGAGTAAGTTTTATATGTTGCGAGCTTTTAGCGAGCAACATATAAAACTTACTCAACGAGTGTCGGATATTGTCCGACAATGATTAATAGTGTAACGTGCATTATTTTATGCGTGAAGAGTTTGGTTTCTAAAATCTGCACTGAAGATGTCAAAACAGACGAAACATAGATCAATCAAAAACCAATTTGTAAATTGAACTGTACGAAGGAAGAATATAACCGACGTAACCTGTTTTAATATGTTAAAATCACAACGAAGATATTTTCTAATGTACGTATTTGGATTACCTTAATTACATGTAATTGTCCCAATGGAAAACCGTTCTTACTTTTAAACGTACTGTATTATCCAGCCGCACCACGTATTATCTAGAGATTATGGCACCAAAGTTCGATCAGAAGGTGGCAGGTCAGTATCGGGCCATCCGGTGCGACAGTTTTTGGCCCACCAAGGTCCAGAACCAATGTTCCCTTAGCCCATCTCCATAACAACTTTCCTGATGTCGTTCTGTTTATTCAGTCCAAATTCTTTCATCTTGTGTATTCCGAGCTGGCATATGCCGACAAATGTCAGGACATCCTCTAGGACAAGCTTGACACTTTCTAATGCAATTATGCCTGAAGGTCAGTGTGATTGTATCACAACAAATGGAAGGTATCACTCCATTATCGGATTGAGTAGGTAATTCTTGAAAACATTAGAGCTTATGTTATAGCAGGAACCGCGTACTCGTGAACTTTGGAACATAATATACCGCAGTATACACAACAGTAGAGAGGAATTACAAGCGTCAGATCCGTCATTCATAATTCAGCCGTCGTCCATTAGAGAATATCCGCGTCCATAATCCAAAGACCTATTCCATATTCCATATAACAGTATTAGCACCAAATTGAAAAAGACAATCATAGTATACAAAAACATAGGCTTGTTTCCTGCAAGAGAGAAGCGGTCAACAGTTTTCAATGATGCCGGCAAGACATCATGATGTTCCAAAAATATCAAATCCGTATCGCTGATCAGTATTCTTAATCCATTATATTCGTTGCAAAGTCGTCATCCAAAGAATGATGTATCTCAGTCACGCTTTGATTGTGGCTGTTTATATGAGTACCATGAGGATCTTGAAGTACATGGGTTCATACGGCCCCTAGCCCCGGGTTAAGCGGAATTACATGTAGACACAAGTTACGAAACGTAGCGCCATAGATCTTGCACGCTACGCTCGTATTTTGCTATCAGCATGCGATATGTATCGCCAAATTTGAGAACCTTTGAGTGGAGGCGCTTGGTGATGTAGCCCTGTTTTATAAGAGTCTGCAACAATGTTTTGTGACGTTGATTAAAATCGTCACATTTAACACAGGATCGAGCAAATGCTACTAGGCGTGATATGTATACGCCATATGCAGGTCCCAGTGGAATATTACTGTCCAGAAAGGGATAGTTTACGATGTCGAAATTGTAATCATCTCTTTTGTCATACAGTCGACGAGAGAGAAGGCCCGCTTCATCTTTATAGAGATATAGGTCTAAATACGATGTGCCTGTAGGGTTATCTGTAGTTTCCTTCAAATCTAGTGAAGGTGGATATATATCCTTCACTGCGTCATTTATATAGCGATTATCCACAGCGAGAAGATCGTATATATAGCGTTTGGTGAATGAGAAGGAACGGGCTTTGAGTGGATCGGTTTTTGAAAGCGCCTGCATATAGTCATATTCATAAGAGAACAGATATAGGTCAGCCAATAGGGGTGCACAATTAGTACCCATTGGAATACCTATATGCTGTTGATATATTGTGTTGCCAAATTTCACATAGATATTTTTAATGAAAAATTCCATAAACAAAGAATGCCCCTTTTGAATTCGTTTCTTCCATGTCACACAAAGTGGCCCCAATACCATCATCGAATCTAACTCAAAATTCTTTGTCTTTGTTTCCTTCTCGGCGAAAAAATGGCCCTGACTCAGGCGCATCACAGCCTTACAAGTTGCTGTATACGCTAAGCCGATATAGTTCCAAAACTCACCAGAGTTTGTGCACCTCTCTTTAAGGCTGCTCAGTTCCACAGCATTTCAAAATGTCGTAGACCATTTCACCACAGAATGCAATAAGTGTAACTTGTTAATTAGCTGTTCTTCCTACATTATTTATTTCGGATCCTGTCATGCCACGGCACGAGTTACACATGTGTCCGATGCATGCCATCATGCGCGCGACATGTTGGCGAGCTCTCAGCGAGGTGACGACAGGCGGGGTTGACAAGATCATTTTGAATGCGCTATCCGTTTGAAGTCTCTAAGATCCAGATCTATATTTCAAAGAATAAGCAAGCCTGTGGAAGACCCCATGGAGATATTGCAAAAAGAATGAACAAACATTTAATTTTGAGATCTGATGGGATAGTATACGGTACCCAGAATGATGGGCTGACTCGATTCGCCAAACGATAAAGTACAGCCTACGTGAGTATCAATTTCACCTATATTAAAATATC
Source organism: Hanleya hanleyi (assembly GCA_036873755.1). Taxonomy (NCBI): domain Eukaryota; kingdom Metazoa; phylum Mollusca; class Polyplacophora; order Lepidopleurida; family Hanleyidae; genus Hanleya; species Hanleya hanleyi. The sequence goes on from JAVTVY010040418.1 coordinate 15,673, forward strand.
TGTTCTAAATACAAGAATAAGATAGAAACATACTTAACCCATTCGACGCTGTTGATTGTGTGTGTTAATAGAAGAAAAGGCTACGAAACACAGTTGTGCGACACTATTTTATTAGCAGTAAATACAGCAGACGGATAAAAGCTGTCAAACTTATCAGCGCCAATAGACTTTTGAGTTTGAAATCCAAAAGATCCAAGGAATGGCTGCTACGCAGCAAAAATGATTTATATTTTTGAAAACTGATTAATTTTTTTAGCGACCAGGGAACACCGTCAGTATATCAGTAGCATCGGAGTTGCTATATGCGATATCCAAAAAGTAGATAGAGATGTTATCATGGTTATACATGTAGCCTCAAAGCTTTAGTTCTCCCGATTGTAATTGCTTACATTTTGTCTGTTTACTTAGCACAATTGCGGTCAGTTAGCATATTACATATGGGCAGAATCAGTTGTCGCCGATTGCTGGTATTGGGATTAATATTAGATTGATGGCTTAGCATGTTTACTTGAGAGAAATGCCACAGATTACTTATAACTGAAACCCTTTATCAAGAAATCGAATTTCTGTATCCCTTAAAGTTTATCACAACTGTCCAAACGATTTCCATAGTATTAGACTCCCGTAAGCGTTCCAATAATTGGCTGAAGATATCGCTGTTCGCAATAGGATTCAAAGAATGGACATAGATAGCCATTATTCTTGTACCGATTCGATGCGATAATTTTTCACTCTAGTCCCAATTTGCTTCTCCATTCTCTTGAAATTAAAGCCTCCAGACGATTCCTCCTCAATATTTTCAGCAAGAAATATCAGTGTTTGACAGAGAACGATTACTCGTGGGAAGCCACCAGCCCAGATTTCTGTGTTATAGGCGATTGATCTGCAGCAGTGTCTAAAAAGTTGATATCGTTACTAAGATTTTCTGATCACCCATAATGTCGACGATGACACTTTTTTTTTATTTATGGAGTTTTAAAGGTAAACAAGAATGATGGAATATAGAAATGCTTTTAAAAAGCCGTTTTAAATTCAAATAAACGGTAATTGTTGATAATAAAAAATCCAGCTTGTTCACAATGTATTGCTGTTTAGAAGCCGAAATGTCATGTCCAGCCATAGTAAACGCAACTTAACTACGGTGATGGAAAAAGATGCAGGCTTCAAATGCAACAAGTCATATGATACCACAGACAAATATAGTGAGTGCATATGTCTAAAAACATCACAAGAACAAAAAGTGACCCCTGTAATGATTTGTATCCCTGCCACGCTTTTGTTGTAGCTGTTCATGGGAACATCTTGAATGCCATGACCACACGGGTCCTAGAGCGGTTTTAGTTATATTAGATATAAATATTTGAGAGCGATGACGAAATAGCCCTATCAAGTCATCTGATGGAAAATGATGAACTATGTGATCGTTAGATAGAAGAAACGATACAAACCAGAGAGTATCGATAGGGTGCAATTTCTTATTCAGAACACAAACCTGTGAGGCCCGATGCCGACCAATCACTTCATTCTTCACCATGCCTGTCAGTCACAAAACTACAATCACAATGCTTTGTACAGAGGGTTAGCCTCGTATAGACGAGATATCCACCAGCAGACATGGCTTTGCACGAGTCTAATAGCATTCTTAATGTCTAGTCATATTATCGAGATTCACTGCATTTAACCTGATTTTAAGACAGAAGTCGACGACATAATAGCGTGGATTTATAACGCGAATATACCTCAATACCCCCAAAATAAGCTGCGAAAATGAACAAAGAATAATGGAACGGTAGATATGTCGCAATGTCGCGAAATCTCATTTCATGATTTTGAATTTAGCGTGATTTTGCATCGAACGAATTGATCAAGATATCAATTCGGCTACAGCATTGTACATCTATTAGCACTCGGATCGAGCAGAATAAACTTAAAACGTATTCGTTACATCAGCCTCTTTACATTTAATACACCGGGCGATATAAAATAGAAAAAATGTCGCACAAACCCGGAAAATAAAAAGAACCCTTATATTTCTTGAATGCCTTAGTAACTCATCGTTCGTCAAGAACAGCCACATTATTTTCTCGTTTTTCTCTAAGACACTTATGCGATGCCGGAAAGATAAACATTTCCTGTTTTGTATGTATGCACTTACATCTGCTGCACCTGTCGGTTTTAATGACCAATAGCACTTTGTACCCTGTCGTGGTTCGTTATTATGTTGCCGTGTTCACTTCTTTCTTGAAATGATAACATCCATACACGCAGCCATTTATCGCCTCGGAGTGTTATAATAGACATTATATATATGTTCTTACCTTTTTAGTCAGATTCCATTTTATGCTCCTTCAAGGAGACTTCGCAACTCACAGCCATTCTATATATCCTTTTCTAGAATCGATCTTAGAAAACACTCATTTATCCCTGGAGTTTTAGAACAATGTAACTATGTTTGTAACCTGATGGACGATGACCTTTTCACTTTCAAGCAGAGTGTTAAACGATGTATCAATAATTAGTTTTACAACATATACAACTAATTGTATTCAAAGAAAGTCTCATTCATGTAAACTCTTGTTTTACGATTGCTGTACATGTTTTATTTACCAATGTTCTGCAATGTTTCGTAAATTATGCACTTGTCACACTTGTTTAATAAAACATACAATGTGTATCTTAAATTTGCAGCTCATGCACCCAATATATAGCTTTTTAATTACCTGTAATTGGATTTCGGTTCGTTGGTTATTTACTGAATATAAATAAAAAAGATTGAATAAATAAATATGTGAGCCACTATTGTTAAACACTCATTATTATCATATTCTGTGCCAAACTAGCTGAAATTTTTGTAATATATCTCTGTTGTAGTTCTTTAGATACTTGGTGCAAAAAGGTACAATTGCCAATTACCACGACTCCTATCACTGGTTGTGGAAGGTGGACAAACCCTTTATCCAGTGTGTTATACTCAACCGATTTCCTCCTCCCGAGTTTGTACATACCGTTTCTGGATATGAGCCGAGCGAACATACAGGGACTTTTTAATAGTGAATACATATTTAATCATGTCATTTACGTTGCGATGAGAGGAAAGACGTGGTCGTGTTTTCAAAACGCGTCGTCGCCTTCCTCACCGCGAGTCGAGTTTCACAATGTTGACTGTCAGGAAAGAAAGTCAACGTTGAGTACTCATAGCCTTCCGCGTCTCACAGTCGTCTTTAAAATGCATGTTCTACTGCGTATGCCCGGGTTACATTTCTCCTGGAAAACTCAAAGCCCACATTTTGGGTATCTTGTAGTGAATAGAACTGTTTGTTTAAAAGGGGCGAGAAAAGTTTTACTCGAACAAAAACAGAACGCTTGGGTTGCTAATTATGATCAACGGGAACGTGTTGATAGCTTCCATTTTTATTTCTTCACGCTTGACCAATATACATATGACTACTGTGCATCTATGCTATGTAAAATGGTTGACAGATTGGATATTTCCAACAATCTTTTCTTCATGTTTCACAACTTGTGGTAAAAAAAGTTCAACGGTTAAAAATGAGGTCAACAAGAGGACCGAATTTAAGCACAGATATTACTATAATATCGTCGTTATACGGCGTTTTTGTGACAAGATACATTGTAAATAAGCGTCTTGTTCATGTACTATTACAGACACGCAAAAGGCGATACATGTAAAATCGTACAGTCAATGGATCATGAATAGAAGTTGCACAAGCCATGGCTGCATTCAAAGCGCGAGCAAACGAGATCATCCATACATGCCATTCTCACCCAGGCTTCACTGGAAACGCAGGCAGAAACGGAGTAGCTAAACAATCACTCCAGATTTAATACATTTGAATCATTTAATTTTTTCTTTCCATTTAAATAATTACGATATTACAACTTAAGTTGCGTACCAATCGACACAGGATTCTTATGTCCATGTTGCCGTCGATCTGTCGTGTTACCTTAGACGGATACTGCAAAATTGTGCGGTCTAATGGCAGGACATTGCCATTTTGCACGTCATTATAATCCTTGCGTCTAAATCATCATCATGACCGAAATATTATCATTTTATGTGTTGACATCTCTGGACGCGCTGTCTCTATTTGAAATCCTCCGAAAGCGTCATCAGCCCGCAGACAAGGTAAAAAATATAGATAGCATTCAGGAAGAGACAAAGAGACCAGACATACCTATCAAATGTTCCAACGTATTTCAGCTCATTAACTTGATTCCAGTTGGTGACAATATCTAACTCATTTGCATCGAATACAAGCGTCTAGTCCGTCAGTAAATCCCCTCATAACAGGTTTTGTATTTCAGTCGTACCTTCAGTGTCTTGCGTGTCATGAAATATATGAATACAATCGACAGATCCAACATTCATAAGCAGGTCGTCGTCCATGAATAATTTCTGCGTTCACAATCGAAAAACCTGACTCAAAAACCAACATTGGCACCAAATTTCACGCAGCTCAAAATAATGTAAATATAAGCGATTATTTTTTGCAGGAGAGAAGCGGTCACCAGTTCTCAATCATGCCGACAAAACACAATAATGTTCCAATCGTCAAATCCGTATCACAGATCTGTAATATGTTTTACAAATTCGTTACGATGTCGCCATCTTGGGTGTTGTCTCTCAATCGCGCTTTGGTTGCGGAGGGTTCATATAAACACCATGAGGATCTTACATAACACTCTATTCATACAGCCCCTAGCTCCGGGCTGAGCGAAATTAGACACAAGTTGCGAAATATAAAGCGGAAGAAGCACACTACGATCGTACTTTGCTATCACTGTGCCATATTTATTTCAAAATTTGTGAAGCTGTCAGTGTAGACACTTGATGGAATGTCGAATTCGTTCTGCAAAAATGCTTTGCAATTGAAATCGTTACAATTAGGAAATCTAGCAAACGCTATTAGACCAGACATGATTACGCCATATGCTGGGCCGTCCGGAATATTACTATTCAGGAAGGGTACTTATCATAATGTGGAAATTGTACTCATCATTCTTGTCGTTGAGTCGACCTTAGAGAAGAGCTCTTCTCATCGTTATATAGGTCTACATGTATATAGTGTTTAGTGAAGGAAAAAGAACTCATTTTGAAATTATCATGTTGTTATAATATAAAATTCCAATGACAAAATCACTCTAGGTCCAGAATCTTTCTACTGCTCTTCAGTAACAAGATAATATACGTTAATTTCGTTTCTTGTGTGCTTACAGTGTATTCCCGCAAATGATCCAGTCTTTGAAGACAAAGCTACCTTCAATTTAATGGTATCCATGGTGAGCACAAGAGAAGTGTTTTACCCACTGTTGTTTCGCCAGCTGTGCCATGTCATTACGGATACTTCACCGTCCATTCATACTCCGGAAAGTAGATAGACCGATGTGTTTTGCCGCAAAAGTAAAATCCAGACAGCCCATTTAGAACTGTTTTCCGTGATGCAACTGTCGCATCCACACACTGGCTTAATTACAAAAGTAAAGGACAAGCCTGCTGTTGCACGAAACAAACAACACTGTCCTTTTTGTTGCGGTGGGTGAATGTAGCAGCCACATGAAGACGGAAACCGTTTCGAGTCAGAGAGTAGATTCATTTTTCAATTTCCAATATTATTTCTGGTTAGAATTGGACTTAAGCTTTTCATATCGGTACTCGCTGTATACTAATTTACTGCTGGGACCTATATCTATTACACCGATACAAATCTAGTAAATACGATCACAGTGGGGATGATTTTACATGCTCAAGCTCTTATTGTCCCCCGCCGCAACGCGGCCGGGGACTTTAAAATGGTTCTTGCTTCTATGTGTCCGTGCATGCACGGACATGTCCGTGCAAATACTTCGTAAGCAATAACTTCTAAATGCTTTGTCGGATTCCTCCGAAATTTGGCATCTGCATTCTTTGCGACAAGACGTCTCTTGGTATTACGTTTCAGCAAGATCCGCCTGTAGGTGGCGCCACTGGGGTCTTGCTTCTATGTTCGTGCATGCACGGACATGTCCGTGCAAATACTTCGTAAGCAATAACTTCTAAATGCTTTGTCGGATTTCTCCGAAATTTGGCATCTGCATTCTTTGCGACAAGACGTCTCTTGGTATTACGTTTCAGCAAGATCCGCCTGTAGGTGGCGCCACTGGGTCTTGTTCCAATCTTTAGTGCATGTCCGTGCAAATACTTCGTAAGCGATAACTCCTAAATGCTTTGTCGGATTCCTCCGAAATTTGGCATCTGCATTCTTTGCGACAAGACGTCTGTTGGTATTACGTTTCAGCAAGATCCGCCTGTAGGTGGCGCCACTGGGTCTTGTTCCAATCTTTAGTGGATGTTCGTACAAATGCTTCATAAGCGATAACTCCTAACTGCTTTGTCGGATTCCTCCGAAATTTGGCATCTGCATTCTTTGCGACAAGACGTCTGTTGGTATTACGTTTCAGCAAGATCCGCCTGTAGGTGGCGCCACTGGGTCTTGTTCCAATATTTAGTGCATGTCCGTGCAAATACTGCGTAAGCGATAACTCTAAATGCTTTGTCGGATTCCTCCGAAATTTGGCATCTGCATTCTTTGCGACAAGACGTCGCTGGTATTACGTTTCAGCAAGATCCGCCTGTAGGTGGCGCCACTGGTTCTTGTTCCAATCTTTAATGCATGTCCGTTCATGTTTGTTCAAATCCTTCGCGAGCGATAACTTTCGAACAATTTGTCGGATTTCTTCGAAATTTGGTAAATGCATTCCTGCGACAAAACACCGTTGGTGATGCGTTTCAGCAAAATCCACCCGGAGGTGGCGCCACTAGAGTTCATTCCATTATTCCATGCTGCAAGTGATAACTTAGAAACACTTCTTTGAAATATCCTACATATGTACCTTTGTGGGTAACATGAGAAACGTTGCGGCTCATCGGATTCTTCTCAAATTTGGCATGCATTTACCATGCCAGGAGCTGTTGCTTGGGATTGCCTTTCGCTCACTTGCACTCACAGGTGGCGCCACCTGGTGGCAACATCACAAATTCGTTTCCGGGTAATAACTTGAGAACTGACCATCGGATTCTTCTCAAATTTTGTATGAATGTACCGTGACATAAGATGTCGCTTGATAATGCATTTCACTGACTTGCGCCTAGAGGTGGCGTCACCTGGTGTCAAAATCTAAATTTGGTTTCTGGGCAATAACTTGAGGACCCTCATCGGATTCTTCTCAAATTTGGTATGCAGATGTCCCCACGATACCATGTTCTTTGGGATTGTATTTTTCCCGCTTCTGCCTACAGGTGGCGTCTCCTGGTGGAAAAATTTGTTTCCGGGCAATAATTTAGCAACTGCTCATCAGATTATTCTCAAATTTTGTATTCATATGTGATCCGCCCCAAATAACATGAACACCGGTGGGCATCTAGTACCGGCAATAACTTGAGGACCCCTTCAGAGTCTCAAAGTTCATATGCCGACCATGACATGAGATGTCATTTGGGATTGTGTTTTGCCTGCTTGCACCTACAGGTGGTGACTCCTTGTGGCAAAGTCTAAATTTGGTTTCTGGGCAATAGGTTGAGGATGCCTTCATATTCTTGTCAAATTTAGTTTGCAGATAAATATGCCATGAGTTGTCTCTTGGGGTTGCATTTCGGTTACATAATTTTCATGCTACATGGTAAAGAAAATATATTACAGTAGCAATCAACATTCAGTCAGCCATTCGGAGTTGATCTCAAAACCTGGGAAGGTGGAAAGACCCCTCTGCTTCTTACGCCTGTGAAGTAGCTGTTGCCATCCTCATGAATATTTTCTGAAACCGACAGCGCTTATAAATATTGCTGCCATTTTGGCGGGGGACCTAGCATCCTCTGGCTGCTTGTTTGGAATACCAGTTTGTAACGCCAGACGCCAAACATTCATTGCAGTATAAATACAAAAGAATCAGAATCGCAACAGACAAGTTATATAAGCTGAGGCAAAATCATTTGTATGCCAAATTTGTACACCATAACCGCGAGGTGCAATGCCCCAGAAACCGATAGGAATGGAGAGATGAGAGAGAGGATTACGGTTTAAAGCCGCGTTCAGCAAAATTACAGCCATATAGCGACGATCAAACAAAATTCTAAGTATTCTAACAAAAACAAGTCAACAACCCAGCAATCCAGAAGTAATCAACACAACACACCAAAAGACTTGCAATACATTAAAACTTTTGCAACAAACCGATTTCATTCAAATAACCTTAAATACAGTCTTTCCTTTTCCGACTAAAAAGATCTTCCAAAGCATCTGCTTGATAAAAAGAATCTCTTACAGTCTTAAATTCTATACAGTCCATCAGAACATGTTTCACAATGATATCTTCGTGGCATGGAATACACCTTGTCTCTGGTTCATTTTTTTAGTAAATGTTCGTGAGTTAATCGGGTATCACCAATTCTACATCGCCTAATCATGGCTTGATCGAAACGTTTCTGGCTACTCAGACGAATATATCCTAACGTTTGGTAATTCTATATCTCTCTTGCAGAAAATGTAAGTTTAATATCATTTTGGGATCCCATTTATGTTTTTTTGGTTGAAATTTGACAATGCAATTAATATCAATCTATTCATATATTGTTACTTGCAACGATAACATAGAAGCAATAGATTAAATCATTCCTCGGTTCTGGTGATTTGCTAATTGACAGTCATACAGGGACGACACATTAGAACGAAATACAGAAATACACGGAAAGGTATTATGGCAAGCTCATCAACATAGAAAATTCATCTCCTGATGATAGCCCCCGACTATCCCAACATGGTAGGTAGTTATTGATCTTTTCTAGACATGGGAGTTTGTTTCTGATGAATTCCTAACTAAAAGATTCTGTGATGATGAAACAGAACAAACGTTTCACTCATTAGCTCAATGGGTTTCAAAACTGAATACTGCGCTTTATCATTGTGAGCGCTATAACTTGAAATAATTTGGAACATAGGCCTACGTAACACCGGGTGAAAATAACAGAAGTGTTTTCCAGGAGGCATCATGGCCGATTTCCATACAATAAAAGTTCGATCGAAATCTGAGCCAACTTCGCTCTTCAGATATATCTTGCGGACATGGATATTGGAAATTCCGGTTTCGCGAGTTGCAGTGATACAATGTCGCATTGCCGAGAAAAGAATATTTGCATTTCACAATAGTTGGCTGCAATATAGAAATGCAGTTAAGGTTCTGTACATCATAGATATCATTTCAGGTTCATTGTTTGGAAGACTGAACTTTTGCTCTTCAATCATACGGAAGAAAACATGTTATATGCGGACCATGCATGATCCATTCTGCGGGATTACATTCTTACGATCGTTAAAATAATATCATAAATGTATCATTCCATCTTTCCATAAACCAAGTGAAACTATTCTGGAATAGTGTAGCGTTAGGATGAAGAACTGGAGAAATGCCCCTGTTGGCTGACCTGTATCTGTTCTCTTATGAATATGACTATATGCAGGCGCTTTCAAAAACCAATCCATTCAAAGCCCGTTCCTTCTCATTCACCAAACGCTATATAGACGATCTTCTCGCTGTGGATAATCGCTATATAAATGACGCAGTGAAGATATATATCCACCTTCACTGGATTTGAAGGAAACTACAGATAGCCCTACAGGCACATCATATTTAGATCTATATCTCTATAAAAATGAATCGGGCATTCTCTCTCGTCGACTTTATGACAAAAGAGATGATTACAATTTCGACATCGTAAACTATCCCTTTCTGGATAGTAATATTCCAGTGGGACCTGCATATGGCGTATACATATCTCGCTTAGTAGCATTTGCTAGATCCTGTGTTAAATGTGACGATTTTAATCAACGTCACAAAACATTGTTGCAGAAGCTTATAAAACAGGGCTATTCCACCAAGCGCCTCCACTCAAAGTTTCTCAAATTTGGCGATACATATCGCATGTTGATAGCAAAATACGAGCGTAGCGTGCAAGATCTATGGCGTTACGTTTCGTAACGTGTGTCTCATTCCGCTTAACCCGGGGCTAGGGGCCGTATGAACCCATGTACTTCAAGATCCTCATGGTACTCATATGAACAGTCACAATCAAAGCGTGACTGAGATACATCATTCTTTAGATGACGACTTTACAACGAATATTATGGATTAAGAATACTGATCAGCGATACGGATTTGATATTTTTTGAACATCATGATGTCTTGCCGGCATCATTGAAAACTGTTGACCGCTTCTCTCTTGCAGGAAACAAGCCTATGTTTATGTATACTTTTGTCTTTTTGAATTTGGTGCTAATACTGTTATATGGAAATGGAATAGGTCTTTGGATTATGGACGCGGATATTCTCTAATGGACGACGGCTGGATTATGAATGACGGACTAGACGCTTGTAATTCTAACGTTGCTTTACATGTATCGTTATTGTCGCCCTCCTCGTCAACATCGCCGTTTATTATGGTCAGATGTACCAATGATCAATTGATATTATGTTAGATTTATTTCTTAAAACCGTTTTTCCCCATACTACTCTGTCTGCGAAATCTGGAGTCTGGAATCTATAAAATCCATAAAAACCCAGCACCTTAAATTCTGCTAATAAATTTAAAGGGTTTTACTCCAAATCTTATGGTTTATGGTGAAGTTGTTAGGGATCACATCCAATTAATCGAGTCACTTTCTCGATGCCTTCGAGATGGACCCAAAATTTCTCGGCTGAAATTGGGAGGGCAGAACCGGGACCCCTGACGACATCTCCCGGTTTGCTCCCGGTTCTATCTCGCTCGAAAGATCCCGGTTTTCGAGATGGATACAAAATTGATCGGTAATTTCGAAGGGGGTCCCGGTTTCAATATGTCCGTGTTTTGTTGCTGTTAATTTGGCCTATCTGTACTTCTCAGGCGATTAGCGTGTTGCACGGGTACCATATTCTGGGGGTGCTCGTCGCATACGTATATCGCGGCCAAAATAAATCAAGAAAAAGCTTTTTTTCAAGGTGTTTCCATGTTATTCATCGTTTATTCGGTATATCTTTGTCCAGATGTTTCCTGAATTATGAATAAATAATTGAATGATCTTCTCTCACATCGATAATTAATTGTGTATCTGACTGGTATCCGTCGCGGAATAAATGACACATCAACGGGATATTATCTGAAAAATAGTGGTATGGAAGCTATTGTTCTATAAAGTGTTTTGGACCAAACTTGGATCGTTTCAACTGAAAAATGAAAGCTATGTTACTTGTTTGACCGGAATATTAACCTCGATGTGTAATTGTTTTATAATTGGAAATATTCATCGCAGATATTTTACTGAGAATTACAGACTTGTTCAAATAAAAAGATTATATCAACAAAGTTAATTCATGACATAAGCTCGCCCGGAAATGGTTAGCGGAAATACTGACAATTGGAGCTAATCCACGCCACAGACGGTCGGTGAAAAAAACCGTCGGCTTGAAACAACAGCGAAGTGAGAGGGGTTAATTTCTTTGAAAGAAATAACTGAAACAGCACTGTTGGTGCATTCTCATGGCATCAGATTGTACATGTATATCTCCTATTGTCGTATATACCCTCTGATGTCAAAGTGGGGCTAATTGCGGCGCGCAGCTTTTCTGCGCATGGCTCTCGCCCAATCAGCAGCCTCCGTTACTAAATGAAGCGAACTTGTTGAGATTACCGAATGGGGCCGAAGATTTCCGAAAAGCTTAGCGTAACTTCGGCGAGGCAATCAACATAGGCGTTGTATATCGACGAGAACGAACAGAGGCAAATCTTTGAGGGGCGTCCTGTTTAAACAACCGGACTGGTATTTGTGATCTGTCAGTTAACTCCATCATGAACGAGCAAGTAAATGTACTTCGAGCCCTGGGATTTATTGCCACATATCTTGGACCTGGCGATTGCGACAGAAAAACTACAGGAGGGACCTTATTCATTTGTATTCTCAAGCCTCGAATTACTGTTAGATCAAGAAGAGAAACGCGATTTGCTAATTATCAGGTCGCTGTTTGATCAAATCATGGAGTTAAATATCCATGATCAAATATAACGACAGAATTGACCTACCAGTACCCTTTATGATCTGTGCAAATACACACAAAGGGTGACCTATAACCTTTCAGGTCTATAAAAACTTGGCATTAAAACACTAACAGTATGAGATAATACACAAGTGTTTGAGGCGCATACAATACATGCCTCCTGTCTCCCCCGACGAGAGTACACAGGGCTCGAAACACTTCGTGCTAATACACACACGTGTACCATGAATATATACATACATGGCGGTGTCGGGATTGTACATGTACCATTCTATCATTTATAAATATGGATTGACGACGACTTTAATATGCTGATACGCAAAAGGCTTCACCAGTATGATTGTAGGTGCGGCTTTCTGGAGTTAGTTTTATACTATAATACTGATTATTGTGATAATACTGGTATTGTCATTTTTTAATTCAAAGCCAATTTATTTGATAAACATTTTTTAGTTTGAACAAATTTAAATAAGTTAGTTTGATAAAAAATTGCTATTTAAAAAAACCCTGAATCAATTATTAAATTAAATCACAGTTGCACAGTTGCTGAAATGAAATCCGTTATTTTCAGACAAAATCTTAATATTATTTATAGTTATAACCCGGGAAACACATTTAACTGCAGATATCTTATTATTTAATATTTAGTACTGTGAGGAAATTAGGCCAATGATGTGTTCCGATGCATATTTCTCGTCCACCTCCTTCACTGGCTGTTTTTATTACTTGTTGCACATAAATACATAATAATATATACCTCGCTGAAGTTCAGATGAGTAATTTTGGTTGAGTAATTTTTCAATATTATATTTTGCGTTGACGTTGATTTGTGTTGTGTTACCCTCCCTCACTGAGTTCAAGACCGGCGACATGAAACACAGATATCATTCGATACACTTGGCCATAATATAATTTTCTGAAAGACGCACGCTTGTTGATTGTCTGGTCACCACCACATGCTTGATCCATTTTCCAGGGTCATTATCAATTAATGCTTACAATAGTTCTCAGCGTGAATCGGAATGCTAGCCTGTCAAATGTTGTTTACAATATGACCGCCCGTCTCCACGCGGTGATCAGCTGTGATGACATAGTCAGCCGGAAAATATAACGCGTTCTCTCATTGGCTCAGCGGAAAAGACGGCAATGCGGCTGCGCGCCAGGCATTTGTATAGGGGTGAAGTTATAGTCTTGTTTACCGACGGTTTGGAGGTTACAAACTCTGACGTTGGGAGAATGTGTTGGTGGCGCTTGATAATATACTCACGTTCTATTATTTATTGCTGATTTCATGTGTCTAGGAAATTAACCAAATAAAGAAAGTAATTACCACCCAATTCAGAGAGCAATCACGCTTTAGACCAACGCATACATCTAAGTTTAATATAAACGATACCGCTTGTTGTTTGTTCGAAATCTTCGATCGAGCGTTTATGTTTATATTATTCTATGGTTTCCAGTGAATTACCAGCCGCTCCTGTGGTCTTCATATCCACTTTATTTATGAAAATACGGAGGACATCTCTGACGATAAAGATCCTCTTTTCTGATACACTTTCAGAGGAATTTCTAAGACTTGCAGAATTTATTTCAGTTCGCAGTTCATCAACGTATCTCATATAGTGATTCAAATTCTATATAACTGAGCCAATTTATACATTTTCAATTGGTGATGTTTCTTTCTTTCCATTCATGACGTGCAGAGAAATTGCGCTGTCAAAGCAAGTATGCGACTACAGATCTCAAGACGGAATAACAAAATAATTTTGAATGATTCATACTCAATTTAATTCCTTATGCGTGTTTAAATGCATATATACTCGCCCAACTTAATCTCGCTGCAACAGAGTGCATATATAAGGAACCTACGACTTCCGAATGGTTCAAACTTTCATTTGACGGCATCTCAATTCCATTCTCGAAGCATGTGGAGTTATTATGAGGAGGATCGAGTTGGCCTTCTGCTTCGAGAGAAAACCGGGAGCAAACCGGGACAACAATCGATAGAGATAAACCGGGACCCTTCGAGACGAGATATTTATCGAGAAACCGTCTCGATCGATTGGACGTGGGCCCTTAGGCATATCCTTTGATGTCAAATCAGTAGTCGTGTCTTTGTTTACGTGGCAAAATTTGTAACAAGTTATCTAGTAAAGTGTATTCGCTTATTAGAAACTTATGGTCAAACAATGTTCCTGAATCTGATTGGTTATGCCATGTCAAAACTGTTCTTGATAATTGTGGTCTAAGCAATATTTGGGATGACGATGCTAATCCTTCTTTTAATGTTAGGTTGCTTACAAACACGGTTAAACTCAGCGAGAAAGATAATTTTGTTCAACAGAGGTTTTCTGATTTACACATCTCAGACGACTGAAGATGTTACTGAATTTAAATTTAAAACATATCTTGTGAGATTGCAAGAATGTTACACGACTGTACCTTCAGGCTATAAAATCATACATGCACTTCCTATGAAGAAAGGCAGATATACACATGTCGGGGATAGTTCCCTTAATTTTATGTTACAATCTCGTTAGCAAAGGTGTCAGAAAGTCGTTAGCCAAGGCGTGAAAAGTTAATCCTCTTAGGGGACCACCCGCTGGGCACCATGCAGAGCTCTCCAGTCAAGTCAGCCTAATACACAAAAATGCAGTTATTGCTTTCAAATTAATATTAAATATAAAGGTGCCTTTACCTGGATAATAATAATTTCTTGTTGGCGAAATCTCAGTATTTCGTCGAGGGGACTGACGAAGGAAAAGACACTCGAAAAGGCAGCACTTGTAAGAATAACTTTATTTATTTTTACATGAGCCCTCAGACGAAGCCTTAGAAGTATGTCTAGATTTCTTGACAGCATTTTTCGTATGAGAAAGGCAATATGTGATTGACTCCATGTACATTCGAATACGTATATTTTTTGTTCAGGCGCGTCCATTCGCGTCTAGGAGCAATTAAATTCATTGTCATAGAATTGGCTTCAATTTTCACCAAGCAGTTCCATTAATACTACGCATTCTGGTCAGATTGATTATTTAGAATCTAGAGACTGTATGAACGATAATTGTACGATACTTATAAAATTTATCTGCCACTGTCCGTATTTTATCTGTTTGCATAATACGTTATCACTTATTATTACACTGAATAATTCCGCCTTCACGAAAATAACGAAGATCGATCTGAATTATCTCCAGATTCACAGAGAGATATGTTTGTTTCTTCCCATTACAAATGATCAACTTTATATTATATCTGAAAACATAATTTTATATGCTTTAATTTGGAAAGAAATCTTTCGCGACTTCACGAAAAAATGCTCTTCCCAAGGTCCGCGTACTCGCCGAACCGGCCTTCAATTTCACATTCCGGTTTTCTAGTTTTCAGTTCTTCAGTTACTGGAAATTCAACAAAATATCTTTAGCGACCACGAAATACCGTCATTAGAATATAAGAGTGTTTACATGTGGTTGTATGCTCCAATAACTTAGATCGGAAAGTCATGATTATACGTTATACCTCAATGCTTTGGATTCCGAGGACGGCATATCTTGCTGCTCTCGTTGAAAACTATTGACCGCTTCTCTCTTGCAAGAAACAAACTTTAATTTTCATTTCTATTCCTGTTTGAGGATGGTGTTAACTGTGCGGACTATTGACGCTGAATTTGGTTTGCGGACGACAGTTGAATACCGATTACATGTATCTTACTGGGCGCCTCTGAAGGCTGTTGGCCGCTTCTCTCTTGCAAGAAATAAACTTTAATTTTAACTCTATGTCTGTTTGGACATAGTCGTAACTCTCTACCGCATCAATTTTTGATGCACTGAAATTGTCTGTGGACGACGGCTGAATATTGTATATGGATTCTGTCGCCTGTGCCTATTTCTAATCATTTGTTTATAATTGCTTCTTTTTTTGCTGTTTACTTCAAAATGGAAATTGAAGTCAGCTAGCTTAATACGCATTTGCTATCCTCGCTTGTGCGCAGTTTGGTTGATATCAGAGTGATAATTTAGCCTTTTACTCGAGAAAAATGCCGCAGGTAACTAAGATATTTCCAAAAATATCGTATTCCGGTCTTCCCCAAATTGGATTTCCTTCGTGGACTCAATTTCCATTGTAACAGACTCCTTTACGATCTCCAATAATTGATTGAAGATGTCGATATTTGCTGCACCAACAAAGGGTGGACATTGAATACAATCACTCTAGTACGGATTCGATTCCAATCAATGGGATTACTGCTCTCACCAGCCCCGAATTGCTTTTCCTTTGTCTTTAGATTTAAGCCTGGCGTTTCCTCAAACATCGTTCCCAGACAGGAAATGTCAACAACTGTTAGTGAATAATAGATTAGAGGAAGCTATCGGGACAAAACACACACTACTACCGTTCATTACTTATTTCATGTTTGAACTGCAGCATTTTCCTCACATTTGATAATGTTACTTAATTTTTCTGATAAAGTATAATAATTCAGGTATAATTCAACATTGCCGCCATGGGACAATATGTATATAAAGACGAGTCGTCAATTCTCGAAAACTTACTGGGTACTGGGTAATAGAGGTACAGGCTAGGTCGAATCTATGCGGCATTGGCCATTTTTGTCACTTCAAATATGGGGGTGGATGCGATTGAGCCTCATATTATCCTTAGCTTAGGGTTTCTGAACTGAGATTTTCCACACAGTACCTCAGCATAATGCTCTTTAAGGAAATCTACTTAAAATTGACCTGGTTTACACAGGCAAGCCGTCATCAACCAGTACCACTCAGTAACTGATTGGCTACTGATTGGTGGGCAACTGATTGGTACTGGTAGGAAAGGTCCCCTTGCGGTACCGTTCAGTTCCCCACCAATCAGTAGCCAATCAGTTACTGAGTGGTACTGGTCAGTTACCAATTGGTTACCAACTTGGTTGGTACCAACCTGTTACCAACCCTAATATTCCTCCAGGTACCGTGCAGTCACCAATCAGTTACTTGGTGGGTACCAACCTGTGACCAAGTGGTACCCATCAGTTACCAACCCTAATATTCCTCCAGGTACCGTGCAGTCACCAATCAGTTACTTGGTGGGTACCAACTTGTGACCAAGTGGTACCCATCAGTTACCAACCCTAATATTCCTCCAGGTACCGTGCAGTCACCAATCAGTAACTTGGTGGGTACCAACCTGTGACCAAGTGGTACCCATCAGTTACCAACCCTAATATTCCTCCAGGTACCGTGCAGTCACCAATCAGTAACTTGGTGGGTACCAACCTGTGACCAAGTGGTACCCATCAGTTACCAACCCTAATATTCCTCCAGGTACCGTGCAGTCACCAATCAGTAACTTGGTGGGTACCAACCTGTGACCAAGTGGTACCCATCAGTTACCAACCCTAATATTCCTTCAGGTACCGTGCAGTCACCAATCAGTAACTTGGTGGGTACCAAATTGTGACCAAGTGGTACCCATCAGTTACCAACCCTAACATTCTTTCAGGTTCCACACAGTTTGATATATCTTCGTGAAAGTACGGTCAAAGCAATGAAAACACTGGGCAATGTTAATTATTTAATGGTGGCTACCTTGTCCTTTATGAATGGAAATTGTATTACTTCTAAAAGTCAATGCCACCGCCTCCCCTCCCTCCCCCATAGACTGCTATTGCTCGTATAACCTTTATATTTTCTTCCACTATAAGGGTTCCATATACTTGACAGTAAGATACCATGCAGTAAAGTCACAAGTGTAAATATACACGACTTACAAACCGGAATTGTACGTGATTCTGGTATAGCCTTCCAGCTTGGTTTCATCCATCGTCAATTACGTACTAATTTTTACGCTTGATTTTCTGCATTTTAGCATATTTTTAAGGCTAAATAAGGGTTTGATATGGGTTCGATGTCTTACACAGGTAATTTTTGACAGGTTGGTACCACTCAATAACTGACCTGTTACAGGTCAGTTTTCAACTGATTGGTACTGCAAAAAAGGGCCCCCACTCAGTACCTACCTGTTGACAACTGACCTGTGACAGGTCAGTTACTGATCGGAACCAACCAGTTACTGAGACGGAGTGGTATCCATTGGTATTACTGAACTGTACCAAGTCGCAACAGAACAGTACCAACCTGTTACCAACTAGTTACCATGGTGATATGTACACATCCACTACTGAACTGTAACCACTCAGTACTGAGCTGTAACTGAGTGGTACCAACCTGTGACAGAACAGTATCAACCTGTTACCAACCAGTTACCTGTAAGATATGTACACATCCACTACTGAACTGTAGCCATTCAGTACTGAGCTGTAACTGAGTGGTACCAACCTGTGACAGAACAGTACCAATCAGTTACACATCCACTACTGAGCTGTAACCACTCAGTACTGAGCTGTAACTGACCAGTACCAACCTGTTACCAACCAGTTACCAGGAAGATATGTACACATCCACTACTGAACTGTAGCCATTCAGTACTGAGCTGTAACTGAGTAGTACCAACCTGTGACAGAACAGTACCAAACAGGTACACATCCACTACTGAACTGTAACCACTCAGTACCGAGCTGTAGCTGACCAGTACCAACCTGTAACAGAACAGTACCAAGCTGCTACTGATCAGTACCAATCAGTTACAGATGGCAATTATCCACCCAGTACTGAACTGTAACCACTCAGTACTGGGCTGTAACTGAGTGGTACCAACCTGTAACAGAACAGTACCAACCAGTCACACATCCACTACTTAACTCTAACCACTCAGTACTGAGCTGTAACTGATCAGTACCAACCTGTTACCAACCAGTTACCAGGAAGATATGTGCATATCCACCACTGAACTGTGACCACTCAGTACTGAGCTGTAACTGACCAGTACCAACCTGTTACCAACCAGTTACCAGGAAGATATGTACAAGGCTGCTTTCAAAAATAATTTTTTATGCATTTATTTATATATAAATAATATGCTTTGAAAAATCATTATTAATCTATTTTTGGAGGAAAAAATAATTTTTGGGATATTTGGGGAATTGATAAAAAATGTATTGTCAAGATATTTTTTATACATTTTCAGAATACATTATTGATGTCTAGGATAAGTCTATGTATATGTCTAGTGAGTGGCGATTACCTCGGAGTGGTCCAAGGCGGTTCGCTGGTGATCGCTAGCCAAACTGCTGAACCAGCATGGGTTGGAGCCCTGCTGGTGCATGTTTAAAAGTTTGCCAGTTACTTGCTCACCTCTCAGAGAATTCCGGCTTTCTCCACCATTAAAACTGGCTGTCACCATATGAGTGAAATAACCTTGAGTGTGACATTACCCCCCCCCCCCCATATGTCTCTACAGGAGAGCTGTGATAAGATATTAATTTACTAAGATCTGTATTATTCGGTATGCTATGTGGGATCACAAATATCAGAGATACCCATCAGTCCAAGAAGATAAATAAAGGATAAATAAATCCTCTTAGCTGTCATACACAGTAAAAGATTTCCTGAATTCAGATCTTGATCTGATCTGCACGACTGTCTCAACAAATTACACGAGGTAAGCTTTGCGTACTTCAAGTCTTTATTTTATGTATTTACATCTTTCTGTAAACCAACATGAACCCGGATCAATCTTACAACTGAAGAATGTCCGTAAATTGGATGTAATATTGATGATCATGAAACGAGTCTGTAATTTGAAATACACTAGCAAGCATGTGAAGCAGGCAGGAATAAGTGTCCTCGCAATTGAGTATAAGGTAAAACGTGGTAACTTTGACACAACTTTATCACCAAGCTGATTTGGAGACCAGAACCCACTATGTCAACACTGGGTACCATTATGAATCCACACTGGATACATTTGGACCTGTTCTGATTAAGTGTGATAACCACAGATATTTATTGCATGTAAATTTTAAGAAGAACATGTGTCAATGTTACCCCATGGTGAATGCCCTGGGGTAACATTGACATGCATCATCAAAGTCATAGCAAACCAGCTGGGGTAACTTTTGACATGTTGAGCCGGGGTGACTTTGACATCATCATGGGAATCAGTGGTGAACGTGGTGTCAAAGTTACCCCAAATACACAAATTTACTGAAAATAGTGGCAACAAGAAAGAATTGGATGAAGCTACTACATCAATGATTACTACTTCTAAAATAGTATATTTTTACTATAAACTCAAAACATTGCAGATCTTCACCATACATGTAGAAGTTTTTGTGTCAAACTTTTAACAGTTACACCAGTGCCAACTACAACATGTTAAATGGCCATCTTATGAAGAGTGTCACATGGCTGGCCATCTACCCCCTGCTGCCTCAGCAGATAACAGCATCTTATATATAAATATGAGATAACTGTCTATGAGCTGTAACAGTATGCTAATATAACTAAAACAACAAGAGCCCAAGGGGCTTCAATATACGCCCGTATATCTGGAATTACATTGGTCCAAATTTCAAAGTTGCTTAATAGCCTTGATTCCAATTAGTAGCTAGCAATCCAGAGAAAGGTCTGCAATTTTGTGCTTCTGAGAATGTAACATATATCACATCTAAAATTGAATGATAAACTAAAATGAGCTTAACTCTTGGAAACTAGTTGACCGTGGAGCAAGAACCGAGAGGTCACATATCCAACACTGAAATCGACAATAGTCAAACACAAGAAAATAGTAGTTTTCCTGCAAACGGATTTCTTTCAGACGAGAGAATTTTTGATGAAGGAAGAAGAAAGTGATGAAGTAAACTATTGTTCTTGAGTTGATAAACAGGTATGAAGTTCATAAAGGTCCCCTCTCCCCGTTAAATTAGTAAATGTATGGTTTTTATTTCACAACAGTTCAACTAAATGTAGCTGTTTCAAACATGGGAGACAACACCACAGGACAAATGCTGTATACATTAGGGGAGAGACCTCTGAATATTCAAACCTAACACATATAGTCAGCTAAACTTGATTCAGTTTTGGGGGACTGTGACCTTGACTTTTGATAAATTGATATATGGCCTTGACCTTGACCTTTGATAAATTGATGTATGGCTCCTCTTCACCATGCGAGTAAGGTATTTGATACCACTCCATACCTTGAAACTAGAGATATCGCATGGACAACAAATGTTAATGGATGAATGGGCAGAAAGAAACATCGCATTACATGACCTCGTCTTCGACAGGCATATGAAAATGTGACTCAATGATTTGCTGATTTTGGAGTCAGTGACCTTGACCTTTGACCTAAATTTTGGTACACGACACATCGTCTTCTGTCAATGTATCAGTGGGCACAAAAATTCATGATTTTTATGAATTTCATGATTTTGGGGGTCACAGTGACCTTGACGTTCGGCCTTGACCTACATTTTGGTGCGTGACACATCATGTCCCCCTAATGTATCTACTGACAAAAAAACAAAATTTTCAAAGATTTCTTGATTCTGGGGTCAGTGACCTTGACTATTGACCTTGACCTAAATTTTGGTACATGACAAACCATCTCCCCATAATTTCTCAATGGACACAAAAAATCATGATTTTTAACAATTTCACGATTTTTGGGTCACAGTGACCTTTGACCTACATTTTGGTATGTGACACATCGTGTCCCCCTAATGTATCTACTGACACAAAAAAATGTTAGTTTTAATTATTTCCTGATTTTTGGGTCACAGTGACCTTTGACCTTTGACCTTGACCTATATTTTGGTATGCGACACTTCATTTCTCCCTACTGAATCCACTCACAAAAAATTAGAAATTTTTAATGATTTCCTGATTTTTCGGTCTCTCTGACCTTTGACCTCTGACCTCGACCTACATTTGGTATGCAACACATCATTCCCCCCTAGGGCATTCACTCACCAAAAATTAGAACTGTAGATAGAAAACTGTCAATGATCAATGATTTCCTGATTTTAGGCAACAGTGACCTTTGACCTCTGACATCGACCTCAATTTTGGCGTAGCGTATCCACTCACAAAAATTGCAACTGTCGATAGAAAACGTTCACAGATATAGACCGGACACGAACACTTCAGTGATTTCCTGTATTTTAGGCCAGTGACCTTTCACCTCTGGCCTTGACCTTCATTTTGGTACGCGACACACCGTCTCCCCGTAGGGTATCCACTCACCCAAAAATAGAACTGTAGATAGAAAACCGTCCCGGATATAGACCGGACACGGGGGACGGACAGACGGACGGACGGACACACGGACAGACGGACGGAAACCGCCATCACATAATACGTCCGCCTTTTGGCGGGCGTATAAAAAGGTGTCAAAGTTGTCCCACTGTCAAAGTTACCCCACGTTACCTTACTGGGCATATCTGCTTGCGTGCAAAATTTGGGTTGATAAATTTACAAGCTCTAAGATTCAACATTTAAAGAATTAGGAAATATTAAAAAACACTAAAGTAAGTCATTGGTCAATGTTCTATTTATACCACTTTATCACATTCCCTGCTGAGTCACTACTGCTAGACTAGTATTTCGTCCTTGGTCATTAATTTGTCGATCGTGTTAAATGTCCAATCATCAACTGATCATGTTCAATCAGTATGTTGTGGTTAAAAGGTATACTGGGCTGAAATACACACACTTTACATTTTTTAAGTAGTATTCTGAACAGGTTATGTTGTTGCACTAAACTGCCATGTTGGTTTTCTGGAGGAGGTAACCTGTTGGTAACCTGATTGACAGTAGTAATTGTCATCATGGAGAGATGTTGATAGTGCTCAGTTTTCACAAGTATATGCATGTATCAGTGGTTTCTGATGAATTTTCCCTCAGCAGCTAGGATTCATCCTCATTTGTCGTGTTGTGGTATGAACAGGAGAGGGTTTGAATTTTCAACATGTCTTGCTCTGGCTCTGTATTTAGTCATATCGCCTGGTACTGCAAGCTGAAAGATAAATGGAAGTTTGAGGTGACACAAGAAAAAATAGGAGCAGTTTATTAGCACATGAACAACATGGTTAGTAAATAAAACATCCAGAGATATATTTGTAAGGATGGATCAGCATCTCCTTGGTTGGTATTAGACATTGTTCAGATTATATTTTAGTACCATTTTTCAAGTTTGGCATATTCTATTATAAAAGGTACCAAAATATGTCATAGAAAAAATTGACATTAGCAACATTCCAAAATCAAGATAACCAAAGAAAAACAAAATGAATAGCTGTTAAACCTTTATAATATACTTTTCATTATCTGTTCACTACTGACTCATCAAGCTAGTAAAAAAAATTGAGCAAATGGGAATAATGAGAGATGAGAAAAAAATGGTGTCTAACATCAGCTCTGTCAAGGTAGATAACACAAAAATTACCAACTTGTGATCTTGCCTAATATTGCCTAAACATAATTTTGAGCACTGGGAAAAATGTTGCTAACGTCATTTGTATAATATTGCTAATGTCATGTGAACATCATGAAGCATTCAAAATGGATTTGACAGAACGACGTTCTCCAAATTCACATAAATGAATTTTGCTTGGTGTTTCATCATCCTTTCAATCCATTCTGGGGTGATAATTGTATACAGTTTGGATTATTAGCTTCTACAAACAATAAATTAAACACAAAAATGTGGGTCCGTCATAGATGAAAAATGAAAACGGTAGATGGTGGTACCATTTGTAATAGGATACGCCTTTAGCAAATGGGAACCAGATTTTCCTTCTTATGCTCTCACCAAAATATATCCCTAAACAATTGGACCAAATGGTGGACTTGCACAATACAAACTATCAAATATTAAAGATTCTGTAATTGTTCCTTCCTGATTGTCAATTGGTCCAGTTGACTAATCAACTGAGAGAACTAGCATTTGAGTAAATAACAATGGAAGATCCCTCAAACCAAGATAAGGGTTTTGGCACCCATGATATTTTATTCTTCAATAATTTCACTATTAAAGTGTGACTGTCCATATCACAGGGAAGACCATATTTACATCAACCACTTCCAAAAATTGAGAGAAACTATGCTCAATGGTTTGCGTTTATTTCAAACTAGCTTGATGCAGCGTAACGTCAACAAGTGCGAATTCATGGCACAATGGCAACACTGAACCGATCACAAAAATATTTCGAACCTGTTTGTGATTATTTCGAACCCGTTTGTCACAATTTTATCCTACATGGTTGTCTCAAAGCAAGTACTTAGCCAATGAATGTGCGAGTTTGTGGCAGAGATAGTGACAATGTACAAAAGTGTATTGATGTCATTGATAAAGGGCCACAACTCTGTGGACAATGAATTAAGAGTAAGAAAAAGTCACATTGGCCAGGTGACCCTAAAGCATCTCTTCCGTGTAAAAAAGTTACTGATATAATGGACCAGATAAGCTTATTTCTTGACGTTTACGATGACGTTTACGATACACAGGCATAATTCAGCAAAATATTTTAACGGGTAAAATATGTGACAATGCATATCTCTGCAAGGAACTGTCCATATCACAGGGAAGACCATATTTACATCAACCACTTCCAAAAATTGAGAGAAACTATGCTCAATGGTTTGCGTTTATTTCAAACTAGCTTGATGCAGCGTAACGTCAACAAGTGCGAATTCATCAGTGCACGTGGCACAATGGCAACACTGAACCGATCACAAAAACATTTCGAACCTGTTTGTGATTATTTTGAACCCGTTTGTCACAATTTTTATCCTACATGGTTGTCTCAAAGCAAGTACTTAGCCAATGAATGTGCGAGTTTGTGGCAGAGATAGTGACAATGTACAAAAGTGTATTGATGTCATTGATAAAGGGCCACAACTCTGTGGACAATGAATTAAGAGTAAGAAAAAGTCACATTGGCCAGGTGACCCTAAAGCATCTCTTCCGTGTAAAAAAGTTACTGATATAATGGACCAGATAAGCTTATTTCTTGACGTTTACGATGACGTTTACGATACACGAGCATAATTCAGAACAGAGTTAAGAACATGAGTGACAGATGTGTTTATAACTTGTCAAAATACATATGCGGTACCGGTATCTATTACCCACATACATGTACCTATTCCTGGACATTTTTCTGAAGACTGCAGAGTAGGCCTACCCTCCATATTCCCCATGTCATACTGTATTTTACCTGGATGGAATAAAAATGTAATATGAAATTGGTCATTTCTTTTGAAAGGGTTTCATACAAATTTTTTAGTGATATATAATTTTCTTTTTCACATTAACCTTTCTTCCTTGAATAAAACCTGCAATTATTTGAATATTCATTGAGTATTATCTTGATTCTCTCTCTAATATGAAGATCATTTTTGGTGAATAAATTTTGCTTCGGTGTTATTTTAGCCTCCAAAATCGTACCGTATAGCCTCGGGGCAACCCAGCCTCACAGCTGGCTGTTCCCGTCCATGCCTGGGGTACGGCTTCAATATGATTAACATTAATTTAGGAATTACAGATAAATTGCCATAAATAATGAAAAACAAAAATAAAATAAAAATAAAATCCTGGTGCGTATGACGATTTTCTGACATTATCGGACGATGCATAGTTCACAAAACATCGAAGTTTCAGAAATATTTGATGTACAGAGATCAATTGAATTACGGAAAACCGGTGTACATACAGCCATTGAATCTTTACCCTACGGGTGTCAGAACAGTTATCGGACAGGTCAGTTATCGGACACGCATCTCGAGCGCACGTGTTGTGCTAGCTAAGATTCATAGCGTCTCCCTTCCCTCACCACTATGCCGACGACAAATACATTTCCCTGGTGGTAATTCGAACATCTCCATGGCGCACTTATTATTACATTTGCGCCCTATTGGACCTTCATTACTTGAGAAAAAGGGCCGCCATGAATAAAAATACCATAATCGGTGTTGTGACCATCATCCCCTGTATACTCGGGGTCTATTATGACGGAAATGCCCATCTTCTTGACCCTCGATTTCAGGTGATTTTGAGTCTCCATAGGAATAATTTTAACGTCTGTAATTAATTTTTGACCGACGAATGGCCATTTAGTCTGCCATTTCTGTATTTTTATTCATGGCGGCCCATTTTCTCAAGTTGAAGGTCCAATAGGGCGCAAAGGTAATAATAAGTGCGCCATGGAGATGTTCGAGCTACCACCAGGGAAATGTATTTGTCGTCGGCATAGCGGTGAGGGAAGGGAGACGCTATGAATCTTAGCTAGTGTTGTGCTCGTGATGACAAGGCAATAATATGTCAGAACAAAGGGGAGATCATTTCTAATTGTCATGCAAAATATAGAATTATAGGTAGCCACGAAAGTCGAAAAATTGAAATCTAACATAAATTTTGTTTTGATCAAAATTCGAAATTTCTCATGTTGTGGCGGGGTGCGAAATTCGATCTACCACCCTGTCTTCCGGATCTTGCTCTCAAGTAAATACGTATAGAAACTGAACAATGATCATATCATCTTAAACGACAGAACTCCAACTAACGATTGTCATGCACAAAACTTGAAAATACATTGTACTTCAACGTCAAATTCTTGTTCACGATGGGTGTCCGATAACTGGTACTGTCCACGGTGGGAACTGAGCTGAAAAGTCGATTTAAAAATAGCTCTCGCACGTGCAGAAGGGAGTGACGTCATGGATTGAATTCATAACGGAAGATAGCCGACGAGCTCAGCAATCATCGTGTCAGTTTTCATATCATTTCAAGAAGTACTTTTTATATATTCCAAATAAACCTTCA
Organism: Hanleya hanleyi; assembly: GCA_036873755.1. Classification (NCBI taxonomy): domain Eukaryota; kingdom Metazoa; phylum Mollusca; class Polyplacophora; order Lepidopleurida; family Hanleyidae; genus Hanleya; species Hanleya hanleyi. Next base: position 42,475 of record JAVTVY010040418.1, read on the forward strand.
AAAACACACGATAATAGGTCGGACACCCGTAGCTGCACGAGTCGTTGGCAGCTGATGGAACAGCAGATGTATTGTTCTCCACTCTGAGTCTCATTAGAGAGTTGTTCAAGATATAACGTTTCACTTTTTCATTACCATAAAGATTTATTCAACCCTGCAAAATTGTGATTTCAAATTTCTGCGAAAAATAATTTAAGGGAATCAAACAAATTCGCATAAAGTTTGAGCAAAATGTTACGTATAAGAATGATACCAGTATTTAAATTGTCGAAGAAAAAAAGCTGACAACTGGATTTGTTGATTTTGACAAAATCAAAGCAAAAATTGAGATCATTGAGTTACCTGGTATTTTTGGCATTGCTTCTCAGAGAAAGACTGTGTGGCCCAACCTGGGGTTGCATAAAATTCAACTGGTGACTGTTGAATCTTACAATCTGCAACTTTTGAGTCCGAGTGCAAGCTGCAAGTTTCTGCTATTTGTCAGCATGGTGTTGTTGTTGTTGCTGCTGTGACCTGTTCACCTGTTCACTGAGTTGATTCAGTCAGTGTGTAGACTGTAGTCATCCGGAATGTATAAAAAGTTCAACACGAAGTCCCACTCGTCCTAAATGATCTGAAAGACCTCCTCTACTCCAATTTCTGACATAATGGAAGAAATTAATACTTCTTTTTCACTGCTGTGCAACGAAATGTTGCCAGAACTTCCTTTGCTGCACATGTCGTCTGCTTTACACCCAACGCCCCCTAGTGGTTTGTCTAGAGAGAAGGGGACATAACCGCCTTTTGCCCCAAATCAAACTCCGAACAGCGCATACATCTGAACGACTATCGTCAGCCAGACGACAGTCGTTCAGCTGACATGCGCTGTTCGGAGTTTGAAATAACAGCTGCAGCTAATAAGAACTAAATTGGTGAAATCATTGGGAATTAAACTTCCAGAAAGATATAAATAAACTGCAAAGAGAATGTAGAATTTTACTCTAATGCACAAGGGATAGCAAGGTTCTGTAAAATGATAAATAAGCTTAACAACTTTGTTCAAATTTATATTGAATAACAAAGGCGAGAAAATACTCCTCATGCCTAGATATTCATCAGGCATGATCATGTCTTTAGATCAAATGCCCCAGATTTCGTTCAAATGAACAAAGCTTTAAAGTTGGCTTGGATAAAAATATTTTTCACATGAAAGTTTTTGGAAACTAATTCTTACATGGTCTTGGATTCCTGCTATAATGGAATTACAATGTGAATACAGGACCGGAAATAACTGGTAACCTGTTATTCAGGTAACTAGTTGCCAGAAGGTTACCCAATAACCAGACCACCTCAAATTTCACAGTAACCTGTAAATAGGTTCCCATAACCACGCCTTATTTCCAGCCCAGTGAATAAATTGAATTTACCAATTCCAGCAATATCAGCAAATCTTTGATATTTTGTTTGAAAGTTATTTCAGTTGAAGATCTACAATTATTTTTTACCAGATAGTATGTAAGGAATAATCAAAATGATTTATATGAAAAGAAATGTTTGTTCTTTAGATCATGCATGGTAACTTACCGTGAATTCTATCTTCATGCTATCGTATAAGAGGATCATTAGAAAAAACAAGACTCGACAATTGTGTAATAAATATGCCTTTCAATTTTTATTCCTTGAGAATGTTGAATTTCTCAACTTGATAATGTTTGAAAATTGCTGAAAAATAAATTGTGCTTAAAACACATATTGTGTGTGATTGCCATGTTCCCAGAGATTATAGGAAATTAATAGAAAAAATATACAACATGCTTATCTATGGCATATGACGAAAATGTGGTGTGAATTGTCTGCGAAAAAGGTAACGTTTGTTTTCTTTTTTATTGAATAACCATCCACATGCAAGTATCTTGGTCGTATTTAAATAAAAATTGATACACCATAAATGAAATATATCTCCCCTATCATTTAGTATTTTGTGGAAGAACAGCTGCGGTACCTGTTACTGATTGGTACCAAGTGGTCACCAATCAGTTACCAATTGGTACGTGTGTGGTACCAACCAGTTACTGATTGGTACCAAGTGGTCACCAATCAGTTACCAATGGGTACCAACCGGTTACTGATTGGTACCAAGTGGTCACCAATCAGTTACCAATGGGTACTTTTGTCGAATAAAGTGTGGTACCAACCAGTTACTGAATGGTACCAAGTGGTCACCAATGATTGGCTACCAATTGGTACCTTTCCAATAAAACATCTGTTCTACCAATCAGTTACACGAAGGTACCAAGTGGTCACCAATCAGTTGCCACTTTGTGGAACCAACCCGTGATACCAATCGGTAGCTGAACAGTACCAAGCTGTCACCAAGCAGTAACCTCACATTTCCTGTACGGTATAACCTAGTGGTTACCAATCAGTAACTGACCAGTACCCTACAAGTCAGAACTGCACGGTACTGTAAAGTTAGGATGATGGTGGCTACCAATCGGTTACCAATCAGTTACTGGTAGGTAACTGGAAAGAACCTGGCATATACTAGCGTGTGGTGACTGATTGGTAACTGCACGGTACTGTTCAGTCAGGACCTAACGGTACCAAGCCTAAAATATCCGTGCAGTACCAACAAGTTACCTAGAGGGTACCAACAGGAAACTGAACGGTATCAATTGGTACAGAACTGAACGGTACTGGTTGGTGAAAGTGTGCCTGTGTGTGTTTCTGACGTCACTTTGACGTCATGGCAGCATACAGTGATTTTTCTCGATTTCTTAGCCTATTTTGAACAAAAAATCTCAATTCTTAAAATATATGAATATTTGTGAACTCTGAGGGATCCCACGTAAAAACCTGACACCTTATACCAATTTGGAATCAATCCAGATTGAAACATTTGTCCGATGAGCTAAGAATGATGCTTCGAGCTATGCGAACCACTATGATAAGCTACATTGTTGCAAAGTTTCAGTTCTTTGGTTCCCTTCGTTTCGGAGCAAGGGAGAAAAGTTCACTGGATGGAGAAGCGGAATCCCCCCAAGCCAGATAGGATTAAGCGACGTGATCTAAATGACACCACTATGATAGGTTACATTGTTGCAAAGCTTCGGCTCTCTGATTTCCTTCGTTTCGGAGCAAGGGAGAAAAGTTCATTGGATGGAGAATCCACGTGATATATATTAACATATACGGCTCTTGTAATTGCAGTAGATATTTTCAAATGCTCGCGTTGACATCACAATCTCAGCAGACCTAAGCATCGATACGTAAAGCGTGAGAATGATCCAAATTCTAGGGCAAATATTAGATGATGTCCTATTGAAATGTATCATTTCGGCCGCCATTTCGTTCTATTGTTTTTGACACTTTAACGGATATTGCGGAAATGTTGTCCACCCAAGTGACATTATTTTGGACATGGCTGGTTTGTTTGCTTGTAACAAAGAGATACCATGTCTTGAAAGGATAGCTTCTGGTGGCTGGTTGACTATATCACAAGTCATGATCATCACATGTGAGGTAAAACATGTTTTTTTCAAGTCTGCCCATTCTGTTGCAACAGAAGTAAGAATGAAATTAGGGGAAAATATTGCGGGTTTTTTTTTAAACAATTGGGACGTTGAATGCATGCATCATTACCACTCAAAATGTCTAACGGAACAACTTGGACCAAAATAACTCCGCTCCACATACTACAATTTCTTATTTAGACATAATTGGCTACATTAACTAATTAATTATCCTGGCGTTCAAGAAATACCAATATATTGATGCAGGAAGTTTTTTTTTTGTTTACAGAGCTCATAAAACCATTATTTGAAATTTTGCATCCCATCAATACTATTTGTCTTTCAAATTACAACACATATAAGAGAAGTGGAAAGAGGTGCCGACATACTGACTGCTTCACATGACTTCACAGAATAGTCTTTTGGTTAACCTATTCTAAAGCACACACCAAGAATCTAACGATTCATGATATGTGTTGTATCTCAGGTACGCTCAGGTACGCTCAGGTACCTGTTCATGTGGCAACTTGGATGATATGACCACACGGCCCCTAGCACCGGCATAAGCGGTATTAGATACAAATCTAGAGAGCTATGATGGAAATGCTCTGACAACTCGTATACTGGTAATTGAGCTGTTTCGCTGTGACAACTCGTACATTGGAGACCGTTCTCAATTCCCGGCTTCCTGCACCAACTAAACTGGCTATCACCATATGAGTGAAATAGCCTTGAGTTTGACATTAAACCAACACCCCCTCCCTCGTTCTCAATTGCCAAGCGCTACATAGATTACTTACTTGCTTTGGAACGTCGATATATAGCACATTTTTATATAACATATCATTATATAAAAAATGCTTTTATCGCATGTAGTATTGGCCACGAACACAGTCTCGACATTGTCGACTACCTATTCTCGGAGGATAACATTCCCCAAGTACCTCATATATCCATGTCTCACCTATAACATTCGCTAGATCATGGGTATAATCCACGATAAAAAGACTATTGAAGATACTGGTTGAACACCGTATATTACCAGAAACTTTCACCCCAGAACTTTCTAAAATCTGACAATAAATATCGCCTACATCAGCTACGGGCGAAAACGTACTAATGCAAGCCGAACAGTAACATTTAATGCGTAAATGCGAATATAGGTATATATATGCATATGTGACTGAAATAAACCGGTTACTTGATGTCTCTGTACAACATTATGCAAGTCAAAAGTGAGTTTGTATAAGGCGTCCTTCTCATCTTTCAGCGATAACACGCGTTGGAGTTGATCGTTTGGCGTTACATGTGCATGGAGCCAGTGTATGAACCTGACGTGCCGGTATTTCGAAACATCTGTAGGCCTACAGGCGCAATTTCAATTTATTTTATAACCCAATTATTCTTTATCAAACTTTCGATATAATAAATCAAGCTTTGCATGTTGTAGAGTCGGACACGATGATTCGTCAGCTCTCGAAAGGTGTAGCACGCTGGTTGTACATCACCCTTCGAGAGCTGACAAATCATCGCGTCCCATTGTACAACATGCAATATTTGTATAATGTCTTGTCGGCAACCGCTAATCGGCAACCGCTTCTCTCCTGCAATATTTCGTGTGGTTGGGGGTAATCGTGTCTGATTAATAAGGAATTTGGATTACTGAATAGTTACTGAATGACGTACCTGACATTTGTATAAATCAACTCTGCATTATATTACGCTATCGGCGTTCAAGAAAATATTCTTATTTGCACATATACTCTGTGCCACGCGCATTATCAACAGCAATCGTTTGGCGAACTGAGTTGTGTTTCGTGTACTTTGGTCTGTATTTGGTTTACTTGACGTCACTGATGACGGCTATGGTACAAAACAAGTTCATAATCATGCCCATTGAGAATACTCGTCTTCATCGTCTAAACTATACATCGATCTCCTGTCGACATTATCCATGCCAGGTGTGGACGACGTTAGAATAAGTCAGAAAGTCTGTAATTAACCAATGTGTTTGCTCCTGCGGAACAGCGAAGGTTACACTGACAGACGAATATCAACGGAAGATCACTAGATCTAGTTACCCTGCAGCTTCAGTCATTGTTTCGGTACACTTGTCACCAATAACCATAGACCTGCTTATGTATCAACATAAATATGTATTGGCATTGCCATTGTGGATACAGATTTCGATATTTGTCGTCCCCAAGAAAGATCAACGCTGATATTCTGAAGACGATCCCATATCATCTTGTTAGCACCACAAAATAAATTAGCGGACTTAAAACTATAAACATATGAAAAGGCTAGCTGCCCATTGAATCTGGAAGGATATCATGCTGTTCGTGAGGGCGAGTTTGAATCACTGACGAATAATCTATATCCAAATGAGTTTTCATCAAAAGCATACATTAACAAGCTATACGTGGGTTAATCTTGAACTAACTGACTGCGACCAACAGTTAGAATGATCTGATAGTGGTGTTGCGTTTGTTGGAGCAAGTTCAACGGGGGCATCAGCTTCTGAAATGATACTACTTGACTGTTGAATGTCTATGTGCCAAAATAACTTTTTTTTATGGAAAGTTTGTCGCTGATTGATTATGCGTCAGGTTACTACTAAAGAAAGATCCCCAACATTGCCTGTTATTTACACTTTATTGATATTGTCAATTTAAGTAATTAAAATTTGGAGTTATCTGGTATATTAAATTGATTTAGGAAGTATATTAAACATGAATATGCGGACTTTGTTCGACTTGAGCATATTGTTTGAAATTTTCAACAACATACAATTATAAATATTTAATACATATATGCAATAACAAGCGTCTACATGAAAAGTGTTTTCGAGAAGACGTCACGGCCGATTTTTTATACAATTTAAAGTCGATCTTGCATATAAAATTATAGGCTATTGAATATATATCTTGCGGCTATATAAAATGGAAATTCCGGTTGAGCTATAGTTGCAGAGTCATAAATATCATTTCCAATTTCATTGTTTGACATACTGAAACTTTGCTCTTCAATCAAACGATAGACAACTGAGAAAACAGACCATGCCTGCAAATTTACGTTATATCGATCACTGAATCAGTATCATATGCGCATTATTTCGTGTTGTCTTACACAAGAAACGTATACGTCTAAATTGAATGTCAGGAGGCTCAATCGCTACACGAGCATATGCTTGATCGGTTCCCCTCACAGCTCCACTCGTCTCGTTCAGACATCGAAAGCCTTTGATCGTTCAATGCTTTGTGAACAACCAAGCTGAGCAAGAGTCCAGAACTGAAGAACTATCACAGCGGGATGGATAAAAGTGGGATGAATAGGTTCGTATATCGTCACGCTGGACATACAAACCCATTCTTTCTCTGACCGCTATCTTCGTTCTATAGAAACACTTAACCATCGGATCAGAAAAAGAAGTTTGTTCTGTTCAGGTCTCTCGCATAAAACTGTAAACCGGTAATGTAAATTAGTTCATGTGTGAAGATAGTTTCGCTTAAAAAATCTGGACTTCATAGAACGCCAAAACACTTGAAGCAAATAAATTGGGATTCGATATCGTCCACATGTAAATTGAGTTGTGTAAAGCAAGAGAATACATGTAACCACCGCGACAAATCGAAATTACACCTAGGATATTCTGTTCGCCAATTTTCAGCTTACCATCCTACTTATTTGTTTATATTGTGGAAGGAGCTTGCCCATACGGTGAACTTTTGAGCGCACTGGATTCCTAATTCGTAAAACGTATCGTTTGTTTAGATTTGGGATTCGTCTCATTGCAACACAGAGTGACTTGGACAGTGGCTCGTCTGCCTTTGATATTCTCCCGCCTTTACAGTTCATCTTCTTCTGTCAGAAATCAAAGCTATACAGGTTAAACTATATAACAAAATTAATCCAATATTGGCTCCATGTTCGATCAGAAGCTGATACTGGTAACATGGAGTCGTTCGGTCCGAGAGTTGTTAACAAAGAGACAAAGAGTTGTCCATAATACCGTTCCCGAAGCCCCTGTCCAGAACAAAGAGCCCAGGACAATTTGCACAGACAGCGGCCCATACACAATGCGCGATGTTTCAGACCTAACTAAGACATTTTTTTCAAACGGTTGTAATTACAAGTAACATATAGTTGGTATGAAAACAATATTCCGGTAATATTCCTCATATTCTTGGCTGAATATCGATAGACGTAATATGCAAGTGTTCGTGTGTCGGGAGTTTATCTACAGCGATTTTTATTCATTAGTGTACCTGGTCCGCATTAATCGAAGCAAAAATATGCGAAAAATATTTCTGGCAGCCGTTACCGATTTGACTATAATTCGTTCGTCGAACTCCCTCTCTGTTTTTACTTCCTCCTCGGCATCATTGCAGATGGCGGAGTATTTGTCTTTCTTTGTTCCCTTGTTTATGTATTACCGGTAGGTGTATTTCTCAACAATGGTTTTTGAGATTGGTCTGATTTTCTAGTTCATACGCACGGAACAGTGCGACGGTATATTTTTAGCGTGCATGCAGGAATATAAGATCGAAATTGAATAGATATTTTTTACACTCTGTTACAGTCTGTTTTTAATTCATACATACCAGTATAGCGAAATGCGCTTTAAGCTGTATGTATTCGGTAGTATATTCATGTACGCTGATACCGGTAGTTTCAGTAATCGGCGTGAAATACATGAATAGAACGATCACACGTTCATGAAATTAGCTGTCTTGTATAATTTGGCCCTGGCGATATCCATGTAGAAGTTTTCTTTCGCGAATAATCTGGATGGAGAAATGCCAAATATAACATAAAACGATGACAAAAATTAACCATTGGTGTGCTCGAACCCACGTTCTCATTTAGATACTGTAACTTAAGAATGTTTACTCATGGGTAATGCTCCAAATATAACATTTCCACAACATTTTCTCGATTGGCCTATAAGTGGGTCTTTCCCAAATTTCCCTGTATAATCAGTCCACATTCTTTCACCATATTCATTCCCAAAAGGGATATGTAGGCAAATGTCAGCACGTCCACTAGGACACACTTGGACATATGTAATACAATTATGCGTACAAGTTCAATGCAATTGCATCTCAGCTAATGGAAGGTGCTGATCCATTATCGGGTTTTGGAGATAATCATGTAAAGATATTAGAAACTGATATTATAGCATGAAATCCGTCTTCTTGAACCGTGGAATCTGCAATGACGCAGCATGCACAACGGAATTCGAATGTTGGAATACTGGAAAAATATGATGCCGATCAACCAATTCCACAAAACCTCAATTTCTCAACGGCAGACCTCCCTCGACGAGTCAAAAATCCAGATCCAGCAAAGGTGGCACAGAAGAAAGCAGCTAAAATCCAATACGATAAACTATCCGTTTCCCTACCGATTTCTAAAATGCCCAGCAGCTACAGGAAAGGCGGCCTAATTGAATCTCCGACGGGGAGAGACAGATAACTTGATAAGAAAGAAAATTAGTTTGGGAAACTGGAGGACCGGACTTCCGCTTTGGGAATCACAAGTGACGACAACAGCATTCAAAGACAAGGCTTCATACAGAGCAGAATGGAGTCAGCTATTTCGTGTTGAAGCAAAGTTCTATATTGAGTTTTTGACATTTTGTCTGCCCGTGTATTTGAAGATGTTGAAACATGAACCACACAATATTTACCACAGGGATTTACTTGTCCTCTGGTTTCAATCTGATTACAAGAGTCGAAAGTAACAAGGATCCCACTGTTGTTTATAATTGTATTGGCTACAAATCACTAGTTACAATTGATTATGGCTGTTAAAACATGGATTTTTTTTTGTTGCGCGATCAGGCAAGTATGTAATTTTCTTGACCCTTCTTGTGAATTCTGGACGATCGATGATTGCGATGTCCATTTCTAACTAAGAAGATTATTTTCATATATACAGTTGTTCAATTAAATCCAAATCGAAGGAGATAGTTGCACAAAGAGTCGACAAATCCATGAGATTTATTTTGTACAAGTTCCGAGATCCCGAGTAATGTGTCGAGAGGTGATCGAAGCTGGAACTGAAGCATGTCAAATATTTATTCATGACAGAGTGACACAATGTCGAAGTTATCCAAAGTAATAAAGTATTTGAAGCCCGTCTCTACTTGACATCGATTTATTATCGTTATCTTTTCACATAGGTGTTCTATAGGAACCAGGAAGGCACGAGTAGAGCTTAATAACTGTGAATACCTCCACATATATATTTACTCTCTCGTGGCTAGCTGAAAATCATTTCACCATTATGAAGTAGACGATACTAATAAAATTTGATAAAATTAATATAACGAATATGTTATTTGTACATTCAATAGCTATTAAATTTCTCTGGCGTTAAAAAGTGGATGATACGTTTATCTGATCGAGTAAGACGAGGAAGACAACCGACATCAACAAAGTCTTTGAAAGGGCATACCATGCATATTATACTAGAAATATAATAGCAAAAATCAGAAGCTGCCAAAGATTTCAGTGTTGTTCATTTATTGGAATATCAATAAAATCATTTTCAGCGACAAAGAAACACCGTCAGTAGAACACTAACACTGGAGTTTGTATGTGGCTGAATGTCGGAACTAAGGCAGTAGGGGACTCTGATTTCTAGAGGTTGAACGCTTTTTTAAACTTCAGTATTATTTCATCAGGTTAAGAGAAGATGTAAAAAATGGGGTGTCATCATACTCATTGAAAAAACATGGCAGCCGAATGCATGTATACCACTTAAAAGCCATAACACTGAATACATAGGGAGATTTGACATTTTTCTTGCTTGATGCTCAATAAATAAAACTTCCCAAGGTCCAATTTTCCACATTTTGCTACATAATACTGAACACATATAGTTCTTGTTGAATGTGTAATAAAAGCAGGTGAACACCATGCTTTCTTAGAATATATTAGAGGAATAACAGATAAACTGAGCCTTTCGATTCCTATCTCCAGGAGGGGGTGGGGGCATGGAATCGGGGTGGGGTGGGGAATTATATTGAAGGTTGTTTTATTAGCAAGTTACAAGTTTATTATTTTGTTGAGAGTGGCTAAGAATGAATTTTGGGATATTCCAGAAGCATAATTTTCAACCGCGGTAGCACTTTGCACCCTCCAACCGTTGAATCGAAAATGTCAACTTTTTGGTCAGTCCTATCACACTATCAAACCAACAGTAAAATACATAAATGGTTCTGTTATCTCTATTGTTGATTTTTTTATCCCATTTTGAGATGTCTGGGTAGATTTGTAGGAAATTCAGCTTGTTTCGAAAAAATTCGACAAATCACCATGTTGTAGCCCCATAAGAGCAGGGAAATGAACGTCTTCTACTCCCTTAAGTAGATCGGATTGTTATCTTGATTATACATGTAACCTCATTGCTTTGACCTTCGAACAACGGAATATCTAGCTGTCACTGAATAAGTTTTGAGAGCTTATCATTTTGCAGGAAACAAACTTGTTTTTTTTTAAATATTCATTTTATGCATGTTTGAAAATGGTGCTAACTGTTTACCATAAATTTCTGTCGATTATTCACGCTGAAATTCCTTTGTCGTTTACTTCAACAGCGCAATTGTTGTAAGCTAACCATTGGTTTATCAGCATGAAGTCGTTGGTACGCTGATTTAACAATTCTACATGAACACTTTTGTCTGGTAAATCGTCCAATTTCTTGTTCATTGGTCTAAATGTGTGTGTTCTTGATGTCATTGTAGGTTATATTGTGCGACAAGTTCATCATCATATCCATTGAGAATTTTCCTTACCATCGTCTAAACTATACACATCATCGATGGCACGAGTTGGCAGGATAAAACAGGAAACCTGTAATTGTGTATTGTGTATGCTCCTGCTGTACAGTGATGGGAACACTGACAGATGAATATCAATGTAAAATCGCCAAGGTAACCCCACAAAGATCAGTCGTTGTTTCGGCTCATTAGATGACTCATCAATAGCCATAGGGCTACGAAAGGCTCATCGATAAGTATGTAGTAGTATTGTCAAATTAGTCCAGTCAATCTGCGGTTTGACCTAGAAAAAATTGCAACAGAATTGCGGTTTGCTGCAACTATTCCCCCAAACCACCCCGAACAACATATAAAAAATGTAGATGAATATAAGCGGGGGAATTTTTTTAATTTGCATAAATTCAAAATGGCCGTTCTGCGCAATATTTTCGGTCAATTTTACACAGTATACACTCTACCTTGGGCAGAGTTGCTCAAATTAAGCACTACAAATTAAAACAACTTCACATACATTCACACTGATAATATTTGTAGATATTTTGATCAAGCAAATAGCCAAGATGACTGCCATTTTCAAGATGGCCGCTGTTCAGACAGTCGGATACCATCTCCAGCATATTAATCCAACGGTAACGGTGGTCCTTCAAGGAATGAAGGTAACGTTGATTCTTCAAAGAATGGAGATAACGGTATGAAAGTAACGGTGATCCTTCAAAGAATGGAGGTAATGGTGGCCTTACATGTAAGAGGTTGTAACGGTGGTCTTTCAGGTATGAGGTAACGGTGGGCTTTCGGAAAGTGAGGTAAAGGTGATCCTTCAAGGAATAGTTGTAACGGTGAACTTTCAGGTGTGAAGGCAACGGTGGTCCTTCCGATATGGAGGTAACAGTGGTCCCACAAAGAATTGAAAGAACGGTGGTCATTTTGGTATGGAGGTAACAGTGATGCTTCAAACAATGGAGGTACTCGTGGTCCTTCAGTTATGAGGTTACGGTGGTCCTTCAGATATGAGATAATGGTGGTCCTTCAGGTATGAGGTAACGGTGGTCCTTCAGGTATGAGGTAACGGTGGTCCTTCAGGTATGAGGAAAGGGTAGTCTTTCGGGAATGGAGGCATCGGTGGTCCTTCAGGTATGGAGGTAACGTCGATCTACCACGTATGGAGGTAACGGTGGACCATGAAGTATGGAGGTAACGGTGGACCATCAGGTATGGCGATAACGGCGATTTACCAGGTATGGAGGTAACGGTGGACCATCAGATATGGAGGTCACGGTGGACCACCAGGTATGGAGGTAACGATGGACCATCAGGTATGGAGGCAACGGCGATCTACCAGGTATGGAGGTAACGGTGGACCATCAGGTATGGAGGTAACGATGGACCATCAGGTATGGAGGTAACGGCAATCTACCAGGTATAGAGGTAACGGTCGACCATTAGATATGGCGGTAACGGTGGACTATCAGGTATGGAGGTAACGGCGATCTACCAGGTATGGAGATAACGGTGAATCATCAGATATGGAGGTAACGGTGGACCATCAAGTATGGAGGTAACGGTGATCCATCAGGTATGGAGGTAACGGCGATCTACCAGGTATGGAGGTAACGGTGGACCATCAGGTATGGTGGTAACGGCGATCTACCAGGTATGGAGGTAACGGTCGACCTTCAGGTATGGAGGTAACGGTGGACCATCAGGTATGGAGGTAACGACGATCTATCAGGTATGGAGGAAATGGTGGATCACCAGGTGTAGAGATAACAGTATTTTACAAATACAAACGTCTAGTCCGTCGTTCAGTATTCATCCGTCATTCATTAAAGAATTTCCGCGTCCATAATTCAAAGACTTAATTCATATAAAAGCATTAGCACCAAATTTACAGAACGAATCATGGTATGCATAAAACTAGGTTAGTTTCCTGCAAGAATGGAGGTAACGGTAGACCTTAATATATGGAGGTAACGACGGTCTATCAGGTATGGGGGGTAACGAAGATCCTTTAACGAATGGAGATAACGGTGGACCTGTAATGGTGGTCCTTCAGGTATGGCGGAAACTGTGATCCTATATATATGGAGGTAACGCGGGACCTTCAGTTATGGAGGTAAGGGCGACCATCCAAAGAATGAAGGCAGCGTTGGACATTCAGGTGTGAAGGTTACGCTGCTCCTTCAAGGAATAGAAGCAACTTTTCCCCTTCAAGGAATGAAAGTAACTGTGGACCTTCAATTAGATAGAGATAACTGATGTCTTTCAATTATGGAGATATTAAAGGTGGTCCTTCCAGGAATGGAAGTAACGCTGGAAATGGTCGTAATGGTGGACCTTCAAACGGTGGTCCTTCAGTTATGTGGATAACAATGGTCGTTCAAGAATGGAGGTAACGGTGGACGTATGGAAGTAACGGTGGTCCTTCCATTATGGAGGTAACGGTGGTCCTTCAGTTATGGAGGTAATGGTGGATCTTCAGTTAGGTAGAGTACGGTGGTCCTTCAAGTAATGGTGGTAACGTTTGAACTATATAAGTAACAGTGATTCTTGTGGTATGGAAGCGACGGTAGACCCCCAGGAATGGAAGTAACGGTGCTCCTACAATTATGGAGGTAACGGTGGCCCCTCAGTTATGGAGGTAATGATGGATCTTCAGTTATGTGGACAACAATGGTTCTTCAAGTAATGGAGGTAACGTTTGAACGTCAGGTATACAGGTGACGGTGGTCCTTGGGTACGGAAGCAACGGTAGATCTCCGGGAATAGAGGTAACGGTGATCCTTCGAGCAATATAGGAAAGGGTGGTCCTTCAAGGAATGGAGGTAACGGTAGACATAATTCATGTATGCAGGTAACGGTGGTCCTCCAGTAATGGAGGTAAGGAACTGCCTTGAACAAAGGGAGGTAACGGTGGTCAGTTAGGTATGAAGGTAACGGTGAACCTTCCATCCATGGATGTGACGGTGGACATGTATAGAGGTAAAGATGTTTCTCCAAGGAATGCAGAAAACCGCGCTCCTTCAGATATGAAGGTGAAGGTGGTCATTCAAGGAATTAAAGAATTCAGGAGATATTGTTTATTTTGCTTATCTGGTCGCGAGAATGTTCGAATTCGGCGGCCACCCTCGGGTAATTATCGATACAGGTAGGTAGGGCATAATCAAACTCGTTTGATCGATTTCATCTATGTACTATTTCTTCTTCGATTTGTTCCTCAAGACAACTACTCTGTCATTACTTACATCCTTCATATTATACATGTCTCTATACTCCATATCACGAGGTCACAAATGTGAAGCGGAACTCCTGAAAGTAAGACTGATGACGGGTTATCGCTATGGCAGACCCGCTATCTGCCATTGTACGACTTTGTCAGGCGAACCATGGCTGGGAATGATGCTACTCTAAAGAGAGAACATGGATCAGACAGTTATAACATAGCAGTTGTCCATTCAACCCTATCTGGCCTGGGCGATTTGTGGTGTATCGCAGCCTGGGGGAATGGGGGGGGGGTCGGAAAGTGACCCTACATATTTTCGCTATCGCTGAGGCTAGAGGGCTGATACTTACCACACTATATCTTTGGATCGAGCTCTACAAGAAAATGTAAAATAAAAATCCACGAGACCGCCATGATGATGTCACAGTGACGTTATTTTGAAAAAGAGAATTTTGGGGGCGATTTTTCGACCAGAATACAGATACACTCGACCACAATGGCCAGGCATTGGTGGAGGTAAAATTCTAGGTAAGCTTCATTGCTGATGTCAAAGGTGCATTGTAGGGTAGTTCTGGTCAGCAAAATCAGATTTGGCGTGATCAAAATTATATATATAGACACAAACATTATTCAAATCGGACACAAACATCTATTTCTCTGTCAGATGTACTGGCAGAAGAATAGCGGCCATCTTGGAAAATGGCGACCATTTTGAACTTTGGGCAGAGAAATGTCTTCCACCTTCATCCGTTGTCAAATATTTATGCGAAGATGTATATTAGCGCAAACCTTTATTTGAAAATACATCCCTGAGTGTAATACCCGCATGAATATGTGGACAGAAAACATGCAATGAGCGGCCATCTTGGATTTATGCAAATTACAAATTTTCTCTTGGCTACATAAATCTACATTTTTGATATGTTGTTCGGAATCACTTCAGAGGTTATTTACCGCAAGCCACGTTTCTGTTGCAATTTTTTCTAGGTTTGGTGATTTTCTCGCTAGATTGACTGGACTAAATGGTATGATTCAAATTGGATATTCAACGGGCAGCCGTCGTCGACATGAAAGTTCAAAGACGATAATCTGAGGACTTTACTTTATCACCCCGTCCGCACCAAAATATAAATGAGCAGATAAAAACCGAAAGTATGAAACGGTTAACGTTTCAGTTATTTTGGAAATATGGCATGACCTTCTTGCCGGTGAATTTACAGACGAATATATCATCTTTCATGAAAAACATCTCAATGCAATGAGACTATCGGTGCGAGTTCTCCAATTACGATATTTATTGCACTGTTAATCGTTTTTTTATTACACGACACAGGTGAAAAAATATTGTAAATAATTCAGTTGAAATAAGTGAGATTGTATCAAGGATTCAGTGCAAATGAGTTTAGTGGTGTAATTAATGGAGCCCCGGATAATGAGCCAACTTCATGCCGAAATATTTCTCGAGCATATCGCTCGAAAATTATAATATTTATATATTTCTTTTATTTAAGATTCCAAGCCATTGGGGACCTCTAGCGGGAATCCCCTTATTTGTGGAAATTTGCTAAGCAACAATATGGCCGCCATCGAACAATCGAAATGGTAGAATTTCCAAGTAACGGATTTTGATAGAAAATGTTTCGACATCGAAACATGGAAATGCCAGTAGATGGCGTGTTTAACCGGAATTTCATAGTTGACCGATCGTTACCATTATATGTTATGGCCTGTAGGTCTCAATATCAAGTACCGTTGTCTGACTTAACTAACCGGTTTGGCGGCCATCTTGGATTTACCCCAAAACCTTCTACATTCTTCTCCAGGCGAAAGGCTTAACCGATCGACGTGATGGCTACATGTATGTTATGCGATACCGTGATACTTTGCAGAGGGAAAACTACTAATCTTTGCCGTGGACACGGTAGTAGATGTATCATAAACTGCCCAGTTTCTGGTTATATCTCTACGACAATGATATGTGCATTTAAATGTATAGAACTTGCATCATATCACTCGTAATGTTATAACTATATGCTCTTGTGGTAAACTATTAGGAAGGGTCCAGTTTTCGTTAATTTGAAGCAAATTTAAGTAATGTATGGAACTTCCATCGTGTTACTTCTAATGTTTCAACATTATACTGTTGTAGTGAGTTATTATGAGGGGTCGTTATTTTAGCTATATATACATGTACAAAGAATAATGTTTAATGCATAGAAGTTGAACGTCGCTGAAACAGAGGGTACAGTTTTCGTTAGTTTAGATATATCTCTACAACAAATATAGGTACAGATATGAAGCTTACATCAAATGGCGATTTTCATGATGACAATTGTTATCGACATGGGTCTAGTTTTCGTTATTGCGACTCATTCGCCACAACATATCAAGGCATATTTCTGGACACTAGTTTTTTTTTGTTATGAAGAATCCTGTTTCGTCATTCGACTTCCAGGTAAAAGTTCCGTTTTCACTGCCGACGCCGAAGCTTTATTGTGAGCTTTAGAGCTTTCTCTAGATAACGACTTTAGAACGAAGAATACTGATCAGCGATACGGATTTTATATTTTTGGAACATCGTGATGTCTTGTCGGCATCATTGAAAACTGCTGACCGCTTCTCTCTTGCAGGAAACTAGCCTATGTTTATGTATACTATGATTATCTTTTTTGAATTTGGTGCTAATACTGTTATATGGATATAGAATAGGTCTTTGGATTATGGACGCGGATATTCTTTAATGGACGACGGCTGAATTATGAATGACGGACTACACGCTTGTATTAGAAGGTATTGGGTCTACTATAGGAGGAAAATATGTCATATTCTCAGATTTACCGTCATGCCTTCAATCGATTGAGATTGAAATCTCAACTCAACCCACCATTTTGAACATTCTACAATTATATGACCGTAGATTTCATCAACAGATTGATATTGTGTTTTGTTGGTTGCCTAGCCACGTTGGCATCAAAGGAAATATTGAAGCTGATGACATGGCTAAGACAGCCCTAGATAATGAGGTTGATCCTGTTGGAATCCCATATAGCGATTTCAGAACCTCTATCTGTACTTATGTGAGAAAGCTGCTTCAATCTTACTGGGATGCTGTGGATAATAACAAACTTCATGAGTTAAAACAAACGGTAGGATAGCTTCATCTGAATAGCCAGAAACTTTTCGATCAAGCCATGATCAGGCCATGTAGAATCGGCTATAAGCGATTAACCCACGAACATTTACTAAAAAAGGATCCCACCTCAACGTGTACATCCATGCCACGAAGATCTCACAGTGAAACATATTGTGATCGACTGTATAGATTTTAAGATATTCTTTTTATCAAGCAGCTACATTAGAAGATCTTTTTAGTCGGATAAAATGACTGTATTTTTGGGTATTTGAGAGAAATCGGTTTGTTGCATAAGTTTTGATATATCTTTCAAAAGTGGAAGGCACGGGCACAGGGATTTATAAATCTCTTATCTTAAAAATGTTCCTAGAGACAAGTTGCATATAGAGTTCAAATAGGGCCGCTATATATTAGCTTATGCCGTGTAGAATTTCACGTGATAATGATCACGATATGGAATGAAGTTTACTCCTTACAAATAAATCGCGTAAGCTCCGATTTTTTGAGTACGCTATGATAGCTCTCAGACTAAGCGGAGTTTTGTTTGGAGTGTTTCGTATTCCTTCTTCAGGTAAAAATGAAGTAAATCATCGGCCTATCTCCGGCCATGTTAAACAGCCTGAACTTTCTACTGCAAATTGACATACCTGAACTTTAGTCAGGAGTGACTTATCAATGTGAATAACCACCAAGCCTCTGTGATCCTCCACATCATATAGAAGCATAGCCATGACCAAATGATTCTTGACAACTTCCAACATGTACATGGGTGCCGCCATTTTGTAAATAAGTCAGCCTGGGCTGCAGTCAAAACTACTTCCTGGGGCAAACTTTCTCCAGCCCAGAGACCAGACATCGGGTTTCCATAAAATTTTCGGCATTAATTAAGGACAATCTCACCTTGAAATACCTACCGACATCTAGTCTGAATTTCCACCAATCAGCAAGCTACAGTCCACTTGATTGGGGATATCCTATCCACGAACATCGAGCGGCAGCAGGAAGTGACATCATTTACTTCATTTTTATCTAAAGGAAAGAAGTATTGAAATAATTCCACACATTTTGCCATTTTCATGTAATATGATATCTTTGTGATCATCAGTAAAAAAATCACAGTTGTCAAATGACAAACAATGACAGAAGAGATAAACTAAAATGTGTCATGTGAATTGAAGAGATCTGGAAAATTATGCTTATACTCTATAATACACTGTTCTTTGAATTTTATTTTAAAAATAAAATTATATTGCCAAGACAATATACCCTGTGTTGTTGTGTTATTCAAGTATCAGACGAACTGTGTGTTTGGCTTTACTGCTCCAGGTATCACATCAGGGGAGACAACTCTTCACACCTGAACTCACCTGGTGCTCAGGTGTTATATACATGAAAAAGACACATGTATTTTGGCTAAACAAACATGATGATGGCCAGTTTAACTACTGTTGAAAAGAAAAACATGTTTTCAATAGAAAATGTGCCAAAGATTAATATTTGGAGCAATACTCTTGTAAACACCACACACAAAGTTTGGCTGATATTTGCTGATTGAAAGACATTTTGAAACAATAACCTGCCAGGTTTGACCAATTGTTTGGACAGAGGCCAGAAATATTCATCACGGTAAAAACAAAGCTATGTATACAAGACTGCCTGCCTATATAGGACAGAATAGAAGAAAATACTTAACATCTAGAAGAAATATACCAACCATGAAAGGCGACCGAAAGAGATTTTCCACCCGATTCAGCAAGGCTCATGCTACAACATACAGGTCAGGTAGAAGAAAACTACCACAGACTGAGACATCCACAAAACGATATTTTAGACCAACCTCATACCAGTTTGACTTACTGACAGCTGGACTGCAAAAGGGCTCTGGTGTGGGTCAGATGACTCGGATCTCACCCTGCCCCTCAACCATGATTTTGCGGCCAAAAAAGGAGCCAATTCCATTAGCAAACCAGCCTAAACATCTGCCACTGCAGGAGCCTGAATTTGAGTCTTATCGTATGCTCCATGCAAGAAAAACATTTAACCTATTCAATGAAGCCTTTCGGGGGCACAGTAAACAACATGCCAAATGTACAGGGGCCTTAACCTGCGACAAGATGGCCGAAAAACAACGAGGCCTAGCCTGGAGAGAACAACTGAAATGTTCCAAGTGCGCCTATAAATCGGAGCCCCGAAATCTGTACACTAAACCTAGGATTACAAGTGGGGCTTGCACATACCCCTACAGGGCCTGTGGGAATGAGCAATATTCTAGCAGCTATGAATTGTCCACCCCCGAGCTTACGGGGCATGCAACACAATGCAAACATAGTCTCTACAGCACTACAGGCACTGAATGAAGATGATATGCGGGAAATGAGACATGAAATTGGAGATTTGGGGAATGTACCTGGGTTCGAAGAGCGATTTGGTGTGTATGGATGCAGTCTATTCAAATCCCAGTTATTCGGCGACAGGAAGGTCTTCATACCAGGCTGCGACCCAGGCCACACATTTAGTAGCAGAAACTACAACAAAACATAAACGTGTTATCAGTGTTGTTTGCAGGAGCAAACTGTGCCAGAAAGGCAAGAGGATTGCACGAAAGACTGGCACATTGCCTTGTCCCAATCACCCAGGATGCACTCAGACAATCTCTGAGGATAAATCTATAGGAAATGAGAAGGCCATGGCAGTGGAGAATTTGAACAACCTCAAACAAGATGGAATTTTACCAAAAACAGTTGTACAACAGATGCAGACTGCCATGCCTATGAAGCCATAGACGTAGTGTATGGAGATGGAGGCCTGCCCCCTCTTCATCAAATCGACACACAACATCTTGCTCGAGGCCAGAGAAAAGAGATAATGAAACTGACTTTCAGTGCTGACATGTTTCCAGGGAAAACAAAAGAAGAACGCGATAAAAATAAACAGCGGTTCTCACTGGACTTACTTCAGAGATGTCAGGCTGAAATGACTTTTGCTATGAAGATGGATGGTGATGTCTCGAACTTGAAAAACATGATTGATGATGTAAGGGAAGTCATACGCAGCTGTTATCATGGCCGACACGAGAAATGCTCCAAGTTTTCGTATGCATGTCATGGATCTGAAGAAGACAATTGGAGTATACTGAGTCCTTATTTATCAGACAATTTCAAAGTGAAATGTGACACAGTGGGTGATATAGCCAAATTTAATCAGTGGAACTGATTGAAAAAACCAAATACTTAAAAGACACTCAAAAAGCTGAAGCAACAAACAAAGCCATTCTAAGTCGGGTTCCCAAAAACAAAACCTACAGCCACAATTATGCAGGCAGAGTTCATGGTGCAATACTGGCGGTTAATCGAGGAACTAATGTTAGTATAACAACCGCATGCAAGTCTATAGGAGCTCCACTTAAACAGGGAACAAGAGTGACAACATTCCTCAGAAAACAGCAAGCCCTGACCGATCGCAGAAAACTGAGAGCCAGCAGTAAAAAGGCAAAAGAGAAAGAATTAATAGAAGGCGTCATCTTTATGAGATTTATGATTCTGCTAAGAGGCCTGTTACAAGAAAGAACTGCTACTCGCTGACAAAAAACAGACGCAAGCAATAGCGCGGGAAGAGAAAAAAAAAGAGCAAGCGGAGAAGCGGGCTGAAAAAGCCCGATTGAAAGCAGAAAAAAGGCCGAGCAGGCCCGGAAGCTAGCGGAGAGAAAAGAAGCCAATAAAGCAGAACGAATAAGAATTCGTAGAGCCGCCCTACCGCCAATTACCAATTACCGCTCACCAATTACCAGTATACGAGTTGTCAGAGCATTTCCATCATAGCTCTCTAGATTTGTATCTAATACCGCTTATGCCGGTGCTAGGGGCCGTGTGGTCATATCATCCAAGTTACCACATGAACAGGCACAATAAAAGCGTACCTGAGATACAACACATATCACGAATCGTTAGATTCTTGGTATGTGCTTTAGAATAGGTTAACCAGAAGACTATTCTGTGAAGTCATGTGACGCAGTCAGTATGTCGGCACCTCTTCCCACTTCCCTTATATGTGTTGTAATTCCCATGCTGTGGACCACAGTTACATCTTGAGACCTAGGCACAATATTGACCACAGCTATGCAAAGAAAGGGGCACAACCACCAAACTAGAGCAAGCAGGCTGGGTGATGAGAACCCTGGCAAACGCCTTCAAATTTGCAGCGCTTCCTTTCTGCATTGTCCAACCGAGATTCACAGACCAAGTGGTCAGCACAGATACAGAGGCTTTCATGGCATAAATGGGAAATCTCCATATCAGGAATGATTTCCAGGGAATGGTTATGTGCCATCCAGATGAATCGATGAACCCTAAGTCTAGACTGTTCAAACAAACCCTGTAAACTTACTGGAACCCGCATTACACCATATCGGTTACGATCACATTTGCCCCCCTTCCAAACACGACAGCCGACCCCCCCCCCCCTCTGGAACCCCTGTGTTTTTTAAAAAGTTTCTTCACATAACAATCAATCAATATCCAATCAATATTGGCTGCCATTTTGAGTGAAATCACAGACCCACAGAAACTGAAAAATACATACGGACTGATCTTGTAGGTAAAAATGAAGCAAATCATCAGCCTATCTCCGGCCATGTTAAACAGCCTGAACTTTCTACTGCAAACTGACAGACCTGAACTTTAGTCAGGAGTGACTTACCGATGTGAATAACCACCAAGCATCTGTGATCCTCCACATCATATAGAAGCATAGCCATGACCATATGATTCTTGACAACTTCCAACATGTACATGGGCGCCGCCATTTTGTAAACAAGTCAGCCTGGCCTGCAGTCAAAACTACTTCCTGGGGCAAACTTTCTCCAGCCCAGAGACCAGACATCTGGTTTCCATAAAATTTTCGGCATTAATTAAGGACAATCTCACCTTGAAATACCTACCGACATCTAGTCTGAATTTCCACCAATCAGCAAGCTACAGTCCACTTGATTGGGGATATCCTATCCACGAACATCGAGCGGCAGCAGGAAGTGACATCATTTACTTCATTTTTATCTAAAGGAAAGAAGTATTGAAATAATTCCACACATTTTGCCATTTTCATGTAATATGATATCTTTGTGATCATCAGTAAAAAAATCACAGTTGTCAAATGACAAACAATGACAGAAGAGATAAACTAAAATGTGTCATGTGAATTGAAGAGATCTGGAAAATTATGCTTATACTCTATAATACACTGTTCTTTGAATTTTATTTTAAAAATAAAATTATATTGCCAAGACAATATACCCTGTGTTGTTGTGTTATTCAAGTATCAGACACACTGTGTGTTTGGCTTTACTGCTCCAGGTATCACATCAGGGGAGACAACTCTTCACACCTGAACTCACCTGGTGCTCAGGTGTTATATACATGAAAAAGACACATGTATTTTGGCTAAACAAACATGATGATGGCCAGTTTAACTACTGTTGAAAAGAAAAACATGTTTTCAATAGAAAATGTGCCAAAGATTAATATTTGGAGCAATACTCTTGTAAACACCACACACAAAGTTTGGCTGATATTTACTGATTGAAAGACATTTTGAAACAATAACCTGCCAGGTTTGACCAATTGTTTGGACAGAGGCCAGAAATATTCATCACGGTAAAAACAAAGCTATGTATACAAGACTGCCTGCCTATATAGGACAGAATAGAAGAAAATACTTAACATCTAGAAGAAATATACCAACCATGAAAGGCGACCGAAAGAGATTTTCCACCCGATTCAGCAAGGCTCATGCTGCAACATACAGGTCAGGTAGAAGAAAACTACCACAGACTGAGACATCCACAAAACGATATTTTAGACCAACCTCATACCAGTTTGACTTACTGACAGCTGGACTGCAAAAGGGCTCTGGTGTGGGTCAGATGACTCGGATCTCGCCCTGCCCCTCAACCATGATTTTGCGGCCAAAAAAGGAGCCAATTCCATTAGCAAACCAGCCTAAACATCTGCCACTGCAGGAGCCTGAATTTGAGTCTTATCGTATGCTCCATGCAAGAAAAACATTTAACCTATTCAATGAAGCCTTTCGGGGGCACAGTATTACAACATGCCAAATGTACAGGGGCCTTAACCTGGGACAAGATGGCCGAAAAACAACGAGGCCTAGCCTGGAGAGAACAACTGAAATGTTCCAAGTGCGCCTATAAATCGGAGCCCCGAAATCTGTACGATGAAGTCCCAACAACATCTAGGGGAAGGAAAACTGCTACACTAAACCTAGGATTACAAGTGGGGCTTGCACATACCCCTACAGGGCCTGTGGGAATGAGCAATATTCTAGCAGCTATGAATTGCCCACCCCCGAGCTTACGGGGCATCCAACACAATGCAAACATAGTCTCTACAGCACTACAGGCACTGAATGAAGATGATATGCGGGGAATGAGACATGAAATTGGAGATTTGGAGAATGTACCTGGGTTCGAAGAGCGATTTGGTGTGTATGGATGCAGTCTATTCAAATCCCAGTTATTCGGCGACAGGAAGGTCTTCATACCAGGCTGCGACCCAGGCCACACATTTAGTAGCAGAAACTACAACAAAACATAAACGTGTTATCAGTGTTGTTTGCAGGAGCAAACTGTGCCAGAAAGGCAAGAGGATTGCACAAAAGACTGGCACATTGCCTTGTCCCAATCACCCAGGATGCACTCAGACAATCTCTGAGGATAAATCTATAGGAAATGAGAAGACCATGGCAGTGGAGAATTTGAACAACCTCAAACAAGATGGAATTTTACCAAAAACAGTTGTACAACAGATGCAGACTGCCATGCCTATGAAGCCATAGACGTAGTGTATGGAGATGGAGGCCTGCCCCCTCTTCATCAAATCGACACACAACATCTTGCTCGAGGCCAGAGAAAAGAGATAATGAAACTGACTTTCAGTGCTGACATGTTTCCAGGGAAAACAAAAGAAGAACGCGATAAAAATAAACAGCGGTTCTCACTGGACTTACTTCAGAGATGTCAGGCTGAAATGACTTTTGCTATGAAGATGGATGGTGATGTCTCGAACTTGAAAAACATGATTGATGATGTAAGGGAAGTCATACGCAGCTGTTATCATGGCCGACACGAGAAATGCTCCAAGTTTTCGTATGCATGTCATGGATCTGAAGAAGACAATTGGAGTATACTGAGTCCTTATTTATCAGACAATTTCAAAGTGAAATGTGACACAGTGGATGATATAGCCAAATTTAATCAGTGGAACTGATTGAAAAAACCAAATACTTAAAAGACACTCAAAAAGCTGAAGCAACAAACAAAGCCATTCTAAGTCGGGTTCCCAAAAACAAAACCTACAGCCACAATTATGCAGGCAGAGTTCATGGTGCAATACTGGCGGTTAATCGAGGAACTAATGTTAGTATAACAACCGCATGCAAGTCTATAGGAGCTCCACTTAAACAGGGAACAAGAGTGACAACATTCCTCAGAAAACAGCAAGCCCTGACCGATCGCAGAAAACTGAGAGCCAGCAGTAAAAAGGCAAAAGAGAAAGAATTAATAGAAGGCGTCATCTGTATGAGATTTATGATTCTGCTAAGAGGCCTGTTACAAGAAAGAACTGCTACTCGCTGACAAAAAACAGACGCAAGCAATAGCGCGGGAAGAGAAAAAAAAAAGAGCAAGCGGAGAAGCGGGCTGAAAAAGCCCGATTGAAAGCAGAAAAAAGGCCGAGCAGGCCCGGAAGCTAGCGGAGAGAAAAGAAGCCAATAAAGCAGAACGAATAAGAATTCGTAGAGCCGCCCTACCGCCTTCCCATGCTGTGGACCACAGTTACATCTTGAGACCTAGGCACAATATTGACCACAGCTATGCAAAGAAAGGGGCACAACCACCAAACTAGAGCAAGCAGGCTGGGTGATGAGAACCCTGGCAAACGCCTTCAAATTTGCAGCGCTTCCTTTCTGCATTGTCCAACCGAGATTCACAGACCAAGTGGTCAGCACAGATACAGAGGCTTTCATGGCATAAATGGAAAATCTCCATATCAGGAATGATTTCCAGGGAATGGTTATGTGCCATCCAGATGAATCGATGAACCCTAAGTCTAGACTGTTCAAACAAACCCTGTAAACTTACAGGAACCCGCATTACACCATATCGGTTACGATCACATTTGCCCCCCTTCCAAACACGACAGCCGACCCCCCCCCCCCTCTGGAACCCCTGTGTTTTTTAAAAAGTTTCTTCACATAACAATCAATCAATATCCAATCAATATTGGCTGCCATTTTGAGTGAAATCACAGACCCACAGAAACTGAAAAATACATACGGACTGATCTTGTAGGTAAAAATGAAGCAAATCATCAGCCTATCTCCGGCCATGTTAAACAGCCTGAACTTTCTACTGCAAACTGACAGACCTGAACTTTAGTCAGGAGTGACTTACCAATGTGAATAACCACCAAGCATCTGTGATCCTCCACATCATATAGAAGCATAGCCATGACCATATGATTCTTGACAACTTCCAACATGTACATGGGCGCCGGCATTTTGTAAACAAGTCAGCCTGGCCTGCAGTCAAAACTACTTCCTGGGGCAAACTTTCTCCAGCCCAGAGACCAGACATCTGGTTTCCATAAAATTTTCGGCATTAATTAAGGGCAATCTCACCTTGAAATACCTACCGACATCTAGTCTGAATTTCCACCAATCAGCAAGCTACAGTCCACTTGATCGGGGATATCCTTACCACGAACATCAAGCGGAAGCAGGAAGTGACAACATTTACTTCATTTTTACCTAAATTCAGTATACGGGCCGCTTCAACATTCCTACGGCTATATTGGAGAACGAAGGGAAAAAAACTCTTTGTTAGCAACTTTACCTGGGTCTATGTTCATACCAAAGGGTTGCCGTGTTTGAAGTGTTTTGATCCAAAAGGATTCACGAAGTGCGCAGTGATTGTCAGCTTCTTCCCGTGTTGAAAATGTAGGAATTCTCTCTAATGGCATAATTTGAAAATGGTGCTGAAATGAATGTTCCGGTAGATTAAAATGCTCATTGACCGGGCCTTCATTGTCTAATCTGATGTCTAATATATGTCTGTTGGCACGATATCGAAGTTTATTCTTAGTTTCGCTCACATACTGTTTCAGTCAGCTTTGGCACGTAATTAAATAAATTACATTCTCCGTGTAATTTTAGCTAATCCTTAAGCTTGTATTCATTTTGGTCTGTTCGCTTTTGAAAGTGGATTGTGTAGCAATTAGTTCGTCCAGTTTACACTGAAGTTTTAGACATTTGGAGGTCTTACCATTGCCATGATTAGAGCGTTTATGTTTTATCCTGACAGGTTCTGACTCACGAACGTCATTTATCTGGCAATTTGTGATTTGGCGAAGTGTTTCAGATTTAATATGCCGTAAAAACCGGGCGGAATAGCCTCTAGGTTTCAATGCCCGAAACAGGACCGCACATGAGTGGCGAAAATACCGTATATCGCTCGAATTTCTATGGAATCGAATGATCTGAGATTTGACTATGCCCTTAAATATATGGGTCGGGTGAAAAGATTTGGCATGTAGGAGTTCGTGGTTATGAGTTGGTGTAAAAAAGATCTTGTAATCTAAATATCCAGTGTTCTGGAAACCAGGTCCCTTAAAAACTTTTAGGTCCAAAAAGTCCACAGAAGAGTCATGAATAACTACTTCGAGTTTGATATTTGGGTCATGGTTATTTAGAGTTTCGAAAAATACTCCGAAATCTTCCTTGGAATGGTTATAAAGTACAAAAATATCATCAGGCGATGTAGAATCGGCCATTAACCCACGAACATTTACTACAAAAGGAACCCACCTCAACGTGTATTCCATGCCACGAAGATCTCACAGTGAAACATATTGTGATCGACTGTATAGATTTTAAGAGATTCTTTTTATCAAGCAGCTACTTCAGAAGATCTTTTTAGTCGGGTGAAATGATTGTATTTTAGGTTATTTGAGAGAAATCGATTTGTTGCATAAGTTTTAATATATGTACATGTTTTTGGTGTGTTGTGTTGATTACTACTGGATTGTTGGGTTGTGGACTTGTTTTTGATGAAATACTTAGAATTTTGTTTGATCGTCACTATATAGCTGAAATATTGCTGAACGCGATGCTAAACCTTAATTCTCTCTCTCCCTCTCTGCTGTATTTCTAGAATGAATATAGGTACAGGCATAGAATAGCTGTTATGAGCAGTGATAGAGGTCATGCTTTGCTGGTAGCTTAGAGCCCGTTATTGTTCCCTTGGGCTATGTTTAATACTGTTTCCAAAATGATGTCCATGCTAATCGTCTATTTATTTGGATGCAAAAGAATCAGGATCGCAACAGATAAAATATCTAATTATATCAAGTGATGTGTGGCAACAATATTTGTACACCGAATTTGAAACAAAACCTACGGAAATGCAATATCCAGAAACCGTATCAGTTGGTTCTCAGTTGAAGACAATTAAGACTGGTTAACTGACAACCGCTCAGTCTTAGTCCAGAGGTTGCTCACGAAAATCAATAATTTGAATTCTGATCATCTTATAACTAGATGGTGTTGTGATAAATAAACGAAAAAGCAAAATGTACCAGAATTGCCAGATGCTTTACACCAACAAGACGTATATCGCGCTTTATTACTAAAAAAACGTGAAACGTTCCCACTTGTGTGCAAGAACTTCAAATAATTTAGAATACACATAGCATCAGGTGGAAATTAGAAAGTGCTTACCCGTCCAGAAAGCAGATTTTGCTAGCCCGAAAAGGTGTCATGGCAGATATCTGTGAAATAAAATTCCGCTCTATAACTGAAAGTTTGCGGAATCAACTTCGCTGATAGTTGTAAATCTAAATGGCTGTGATACATTTCTTGCGGCTACTGACAGACGACTTCGTCATTTACTAACGATAATGAAAATTCCGGTTTGTTTGTTTGCAGAAATGCACATTATGTCGAACGTACATAATTACATTGAATATGAAAACAATATCTCTGCAATATATAAAAGTAGTTAATGTTCTGTACATCATTACACATCATTTCGCTTTCATTGTTTGGCAGTTTTAGCTTTTGTCATTCGATCACATGGAAAACAACTTAGAGGTTATATATGGGTCAGTCATGATTCCATTCTGTATTATTACGTTCTATTGTCTAGTAAAGTGGTATCATATGTATATTGCTCAGTGTTTCCATAGAAATGTATACGTCGAAAACCAATGACAGACGGCCTAAATGCTGTAGGCGTATTTCTTATATTTTATTCAGTATTCGTGCTGGCCTGGCGCCTTTCATCAGAATCACAAACATCATTGTGTAGTTGTGATCTACCATTGGATCGAGGTTATTCTTTTTTTTCACGTGGAATGACATACATTATGAAGAAATAAGGTTTTCCTCTTACAGGGGCCCTCTGTGGCCGAGTGGTCTTAGGCTTTCCGCTGGGGACTGCTAGCCTTACACCACTGAACCCGCACGGGTTCGAGTACCGATGGTGCACGTGTGGATGTTTGCCGGTTACTTGCCGACGGGCGGTGGTTCTCTCCGGGTACTCCGGCTCCCACTGGCTGTCACCATATGAGTGAAATAACCTTGAGCAAGATATTAAACCAAACTCCACCTTACAGACTGTAGAGAGAGAGAGAGAGAGAGAGAGAGATATAGAGAATTAAGGTCACGTTCAGCAATATTTCAGTTATACAGCCACGATCAAACAAAATTCTAAATTTTCCAACAAAAACGAGTGAACAACCCAACAACCCATATGTAATCAACACAACACATCAAAAACATCTACATACATTTCAACTTATGTAAGAAAATGATTTCTCTCAAATAACCTAAACTACAGTCTTTTACCCGATTAAAAAGATCTTCGTAAGTAGCTGCTTGATAAAAGGAATCTCTTACAATCTTAAAATCTATACAGTCCATCAGAATATGTTCCACTGCGAGATCTTCGTGGCACGGAATACAGCTTTGGGGCTGGTTCCTTTTTTAGTAAATGTTCGTGAGTTAATCGGGTATGGCCGATTCTACATAGCGTGATCATGGATTGATCGAAACGTTTCTGGCTACTCAGATGAATATATCCTACAGTTTTGTTTTAACTCGTGAAGTTTATTATCCACAGCATCCCATAAAGACTGAAACAGCTTTCTCACATAAGCACAGATAGAGGGTCTGAAATCGCTATATGGGAATCCAACAGGATCAACCTCATTATCTAGGGTTGTCTTAGCCATTTCCTCAGCTTCAGTATTTCCTTTCATTCTCTATGAAGAAGGAAATAGGCTGGCAATACAAGTATTCAGACCAGATATAATTTTTCTAGTCCTTGTATCCGTTCCCAGTCCTATTTCTTCGTATCGTGCAGATTTATTAAACTTCGACAACATATTTAGAGATGTTTGCTCGAACAATTCAAATGTTTATCAATACGTTCTACATAATCCATTCTATGTTAGTCGACTTCTGATGGATACCTGATCGGTTGACTTACCAGTTCGCCCTATTCAGATATTTACCACCTTTGATCTGTTGCAATGCTTTGTGAACAATCATGGTGAACACATACACTACTCAAGAACTACGCTATCGCAACTCAATAATTTAATTCCATTGAACAGACAGACTGCTAGACGTTAGCGTGGGCTGACAAAGAAGTAAGAAAGAACGCACAGATAGCGTTATCAGTGCCGAATTGGCATTCAGTTCCATCAGTTGGTCCTCCTTCGTATCGAAAAAGCTTTTGTGGGACGAATGATGTTCGTACATATATAGGCCTACTGCCATCTTGGACAGACAGGCGGAGTGTTTCTTGTACGGCTTTGCCGTTCTATACGACTCCCTAACTATAACAAGCACCGAACTGGTGTAATGAACCTGTGCACGACTGCGAAATGTGTGAAAATTCTGTAATAAACAACCAACAGATTGGCTTAAGCGGATTCCACTTCACTCTTACCAATTTAGGCATGTGGGGCAATGGAACGCCTTGTGATGTACCGTATCGTTGTTGCAACCGTCAGCCACATGGATAGACATAGCCCTATTGGCGAAGGTAGATAGACTGACAATAACAAATAATACAGAGTAGAGATTAAAAAGAACGCGACAGATATAATGTCAAAATCTTCTTGATTCGGAGATGAATTATATGTGCACTTGACCTAACGAGAATTATTATCACGAAAAATCTTTAAAAGAACATCTCTTGCACACGAAAGCTATAATGTGGACTGTTTCCAGTATTGAAATTAAAATCACGGTCGTTTACACATACATCATATACATTAGCAAAAACTTTTTACAACCAACAGATGGCTTCTCCCGAGTTGCATATAATGAGTATAATATACGATATATATAATATAATTTATCTATTTCGATATATTTGCTGATTATTTAATTGTCTCATCTCTACAGTTTCATTGATTTCACACTTTTCATTCAATCAATTGAGGGGACTTGTGGGTGGTGAATGGGATGAGTCCCTGTAACACGTATATCACACAGTTTGGGGATCATATTATTTGAAGGAAGGAACACCTCTCAAGTACTATAGTTTCATTGTACTAAATATCAGTTAGAGTGAGAGAGAAAATGTGAAAAGCTTGAAATAATTAGACAAATGTCTGGGCTGTTTGTCTTGGGGTGTTGCTGTCTACTGCTTCGACGCTAATGGTTCGAATAATTAGGATGTTGAGACTTACTATAGTCAACACAGCATGAACAAGTATGACAATCATCGTATGACGGATTCGATTTCATAATGTACAATAATTTAATTGCAACTGAACCATTTTATCGTGTCGATGGTTAAATTTCTGTTATGGAATGTCGATTTGAGAATTTCTCCTCGTCATGGTGTTTCGGGACCTTAGAATTGAAGTTCCATTACAAAGCTATGCACTTTAGTTCCACAGTATGTTAAACTACCAGTGGCTGAAGGTCAGTCATTGATGAAAACGATATTATTTGGCTCTCGGCTGTTCAGTGATAAGTCGCCGGGCGCAAATCACCGATTACCTTAGCCAGTAATTAGTGGACGTGTGATACTGCTGCTGAGAGGTGTGAGTTCCAAGCTTCGACGAATGGTTTGATATTTTTAAAGGGGTCAAGGGATACTTGCTGGGAGGCACTATTCAAAAAGTTTTACCCTACCAGGTCTGGGCGATTTGGGGTCTATCACAGCCTTAGAAGCGAGGGGAGGGGGGCTTCGTCTCCCTATTCGTTACCTTTCGGCGCGGAGGGCTGAAACTTTCCATTCTATATACATTTGGACCAATCTCTTCAAGAAGGTAGTGACGGCACAGTGACTTGATCTTGACAGAAGCCTTTTTTGCTTAGTTTTGTGGCCGATTTTCCGAATTATGATAGAGAATTATGATTAGTTTTGGCAAATTAATTTACTTTCTTGCCCCTCTGGGCAAGAAATATGAGATAAAATGCACAGAAATTACGGAAAACATGAGGACACGTCGTGGCCGCCATTTTGAATTTTCTCATGATCTTTTGGATCTAGCATTATGAAAATAGTTTTCGGATGACCCAATAAGATAAGCGGAAAATTTAAACGGTTCAAGCTCGCTTGCTCTCTTCGTTCTGGAGTTGCGGTGAAATGTGACCCCCTAAGGTCAGATAGGGTTTATTAAAGAAGTACCCGATAGGCCTGATCGTGTTAGTCTATGTCAGGTGAGTATGGATGTCACAATACTTAACTCAAATCTTTTATCATTGTGTTTGGTTAACTCACTGGCGCGTACCTTAGTCCGTGATTTGTGTTGCTGCTGCATGCTAAATAGTGAATGGTATACATTGCCATTTCGATAGGAATACTCATATATTTAGTGATCGTTGCATTTCGTTAACCCAATGAAGCGAACTTTATTCAGTAATTCGTCGGGTTGTTTGTTGCTGCTGAAAGATGAAGGGCAGGTCGCCAGATGGATACGGACGGAAATCACTAAAGTTAATAAGTTAGTTATAGGCCAGTCAATATGAGCAGATTTTCCATCGAATTGTTCTTTTTTCATAAAAGCATGAAATTTGGCACAACGGTGAAGGAAGGCACCAGCACATTTTTGGATATGGAGCCACCACGAAATGCCATATGGGCAGCTACGGAGGCCATTTTCCAATATGGCCGCCAGATTTTAATTTCGGGTCCCTTGGGCACGCGTAGCTTTGTATTATTTATCAGCCCAACTGCGTTAAATTTTGATTTTTGAAAGCAGAGTTGTTGTACAATGCTACATTATTATGAGACAGTAATATGTAACTAAGGAATGAAGATAATTATAATATTGATGGAAATAATAAGCAAGAATAATCAACCAGATATTTTTATATATTTGGTATATGACTTTGAGAGAGTAATGAGATATGGAGCTACTTTATACTAGGATTATATAGGCCGCAACAGCCGTTATCCAAGATGACCGAAATGAGGCTAGGATGTTTATGACCGTTTCATTTTGTTCCCCAGTCTATTATCGTCATCCCTTATACAATAGAGCTAACAATTCTCTCAGCTAGATATTAGGGGTTATATGCACCTCACCAGATGGATGGGAATAGATTGACCTTGGTTGCTCAGATGATGTCAAGATGACATCCCCTTGTCAGGCCGATCTATTATCCACTATTTTTTTTTGTATTTCTTTTCTTGGAGTTTCTCTGAAATACGGCTTACCATCAAGCGGTTCCTCACCAAATAGGTTTGCTTGGGGGCGAAGGGATATAGTGTTGTGTGAAAATGACAAACTGAAACTGATCAAGGTGAAATTGTGAATTATTTAACAAGTTTTACGTCAATATGGCGTCTGATATTGGGAAACATGCTAATATATGGGATGAAAATATCGATGACAGAACTATTAATCAACTATTTGAGCAACATACTAGCATACTAGATATTACACGAAGTATGATCAATGATTTACCCGATACAACTTACTTCAGCTTTAAGCCGACAACGGAGAAGGCTATACAAAAAATTCCCCATAATCCGACAGTAGTCGACAATATACCGCATAATTTGGTGAAACTTTCTGCAGATATTCTGGCCCCTAGTTTAACTCTTCTCTTTAATAGGGCTTTTGTGTCACCTACATTTCCACACGATCTAAAGCTGGAGGAGGTTATCCCAGTCTGAACAACGAAAGATAATCTGAACAAGGCCAGTTACCGACCAGTTAGCACTTTGCCCTCTTCTGTATACAAGTTATTCGAGAGAATTTTTGCAGATCAGTTGAGAGAATATTTTGGCACTGGATCTCTTCTTATAGGAAGGGATACAGTCGTAGCACCACTGTCATCCGGCTAGCGGAGTACTGGCGTAAGGCCCTTGACGCATATAATCATGTAGGCGCCATTTTCAAGAGAGAGAGAGAATTGAGGTTTAATGTGGCGTTCAGCAATATTTCAGCTATATAGCGACGATCAAACAAAATTCCAAGTACTCAAGCCAATAACTTAATAATCCAACGTATTAAAACATACACGCATTAAAACTTATGCAACACACCGATTTCTCTCAAATAACCCAAGATGCAATCCTCCCTCACCCGACTAAAAAGGTCTTCCAAAGTAGTCACTCGATAAAAAGCATCTCTTACAATCTTAAAATCTATGCATTCGATAAGAGTTAATCGTGTATGGCCGATTCTACATCGCCTGATCATGGTTTGATCGAAACGTTTCTGGCTGTTCAGATGACTATAGCCTACAGTATTTTTGAACTCTGTTATTATTCACAGCATCCCATAAAGATTGAAACAGCTGTCTCACATAAGTATAGAAAGAGGGTCTGAAATCGCTATATGGGATTCTAACAGGATCAACCTCATCATCTAGGGCTGCCTTAGCCATCCTATCAGCCTCAGTATTACCTGACTAGGCAAACAAGGCAACCTGACTAGGCAACCAACAAAACACAATATCAATTTGTTGATCAAATCTACAGTCATGTAGTTGTAGAATACTCAAGATAGTGGGATGAGTCGAAGTTTCACTTTTAATCGCTTGAAGGCATGACAGTGAATCTGAGAATATATATTTTTTTCTTTTAGTGGACCCAATACCTTCTAAAGCCAACACTATAGTTTTTGCTTCTGCAGTGAATATCGAACTTTTACCTGGTAGTCGACAGGTTTTAGTTTTGGGACTAAAGATAGTAGCACATGCTACTCTCTCACCATCTTTAGAACTATCTGTAGAAATAGCCTGATGCGATCTGTATTTCTCTCTCAGTAGACCAAATTCTTGTGTATACAAGAGCTGGCTCGTGTCTGCCTTTTCATATTTTGTTAGAGAAATATCTACTTCTGGTTGAGCTAACTGCCATGGTGAAATTGGTAACAGCTTATTAGGTAAAATTTGACTAAGCTTAATACTAGCTGCTACAATGTGTGGTTTCTTATGAATTCCAAGAGGTGGAATAATGGAGGGTTTCTTCAAATAGAGATCCACGCACTGACGTTTGAAAACACAGTTATATACAGGATTCGAGTGATTTGATCGCAATTTTATGATTTATTGCAGTGATACATGTAGGTTAATTCTTCGAAGTTCTAAAGGAAATTCATCTGCTTCCACAAATAAGCTTTCTTTAGGAGATGTTCGGAACGCTCCAAGGCAAAGTCTTAGTCCTTGATGGAGATAGGATCTAGCTTTGCCAAGTTTGACTTGCTTGCACCGTTGTAAACAATAGAGCCATAATCAAGTTTGGAACGAACAAGTGATCGATATAAATGGAGAAGTGGTTGCTGATCTCCTCCCCACTTATAGTTCGCAACTACCTTCAACAAATCAAGAGCTTTCGTGCACTTAGCTTTCAAGCAATTGTTGCGATTTGAATGTTAGTCGGTGGTCAGACAACATTCCTAAGAATTTGACCTCTTTTACCACTTTGATCTCAGTTCCATCTAATGTTAGTACTGGATCTGGAAATATTTTCTGCAAAAGTGTATACAATTTGTCTTCACTCTGGAGAATTTGAAGCCATTTTCTAGACACCATTTCTGAATTCTATTCAGACAAAGTTGTAACGTTCTCTGAATATTGTGTATACTTTTTCCACTGCACGAATTGTTAAAATCGTCTACAAAGAGTGAACCATCAATTGATTTATTCAAAACTTCCGTCAAGCTGTTGATCTTGACACTAAACAGAGTAGTAGACAAATTACTGCCCTATGGGACACCCTGATCTTGGTCAAAATGATCAGACATGGTTGTACCCAGCCGAACTGGGAACTGCTTGTCATTCAAAAAGTTGGACATGAAAATGGGTAAACGACCCTTTAACCCCATAGTATGAAGGTCTTTTAGAATCCTGTATTTCCTTGTAGTATCATAGGCTTTTTCTAAATCGAAAAAGATTGACCTATCAAGGGCGTGGCTAAGTTAGTTACTTATGAAATATCTGAATCTGTTATAGAATTGATGAAGTGTTATTTGCAGAACAGAAAACAAAATTCGTTTGAGGCGCATACCAGTGAATGGGAAAATGTTGCTAACCCTACCAGGCCTGCATGGGTGGTGGGGCATTATGACACCTACCAAACTTTCTATCCTATCTCCGAAACGACAAAAACTCCGTAACTTTGTAGTATATCATATTGGTATCATTGTGAGCCTATTTGCGGGTCTCGCGAGCAGATAATCATGGGTGAATTCAAAACGGCGTCATGTGGGGCACCAGAAATATGACGTTTTCGTCATTTTTCTTCAACAAGTTCTGGCTTTCTGCAAGGAAAAGTTGGCAAAAAACCTACTTTATTTCAATCAATCAAATCATAGTATTTACTAACTTATCATGCAGTTCTTGCGAACAAATGATATCTCAAAAACAAAATTCTGACCGAAAAATCGATCAAGAATGCCTGTTTTGAAAATGACGTCATCACAGAGGCCAACTTGGATTTTTTACATAATTTGATAGAGCTTGACCCAAGGTATAGTGTGGTAAGTTTCAGCCCTGTAGCTCATGGGGTACGAAAAATATTTAGAGGCCAAGGTTTTCTCGCTATCTCCTAAACCTTATCATGTTAGCTTTGATCTTGAAGACGTCTGTGTAGAGTCTGAAGAAATTTTTAGACTTGCAGATATTTGAAACTTTCGACTACCACGTGTCTGTTCTATGCCGTACAGCTGCTCGCCAACTCAATGTATTACTCAATGACTTCCACACTTACTAGACAAAGATTGTAGAATGGCAATTTACAATTCGTTCATTTGATCTGTTTTTAACTATTGTCCTCTAATGTATTTCTGCAATTCATCAACTGGAAAAATTACAAGAGCGTGCACTGTGTTTCTTCCTCGAAGATCATAGCAGCACTTACAAATTACTACTAAATTTGACCGCGCGTCTCTACATCTGGATCGACTCCTGCCTATGGTTGTAAAGGTGTTCAAATAAATCAACAAATTAAATTCGTGATATCTACACGAAATGTTTCAAATTAAACATTATGTTTCACACTTGTGAGGAGACAATGAGGTAGAGTTGTTTCGTTTCAATAAAATGAGCTTTGGCTAAAATCTCTTTCATATTTTGGTGCCAAACTGTGGAACTGTTACCCGAACGATATGAGAAAGACCGTATCCAAATTTAAGAGCTTAATAAGCAAATGGAGTGGTGACGTCTGCACGTGCGCCTACTACACTGAATACAGGCTCTGAATTTGCATGCATGTGCTGCTGTTTTGTTTTTCTTTCATTGAGTATTGCAGTTTTGCTGTCACTTTTTATGATTTTTTTTATGTAGTCGGTCAATAGCTGTAGTGCTAATGTTTATTGTAATATATATATTCCGACTTTAAATAAAGATTATTGTATTGTATTCCACTGTTCTGTATGATATAACTATTAACTGAGGTGATGTAAAGTGTCGTAAGCTTTGATGTAAAAAATCACGTAAGGAAAACGTGAAGAATTGAACGAATACACAATTGAGTTTGATTTCCACTTTCCAAGTATTTATTAACAGGAGGAAGTGGTGAATATGCTTCTATCGTGTCCAAGGGAATCATGACTTCCCAACCACCATATACAACGATGAACAATAAGAGAAAGCGTTCATTTATAATCTATGTTACTTTGAAGTGTTTCTTTGAAGTGAGAAGTGTAAGAACATAATATACTCCTTTGTTCGTTGCAAAGATACATTATATGTCGTATCCGATTTGTCCATATAGCTGAGAAAAGGGAATGAACATTTATGGAACCGAGATTATATGTGCTATTACATATTCGCAGAACATGATTGTTGGAGCGTTTTATCTATACGGACTTTCTCTGTATGCCTGTATGCATGATGAAGGGACTTCGGACGCCCTGAGGCGATTCTAGTAGAACAGATTAATAGAAATGCTACTGTAAATTTCAGTTTGTATTAGCCCAAATGGTTGCCGAGATATTGAATACTGAATATGTAGTCGACGGTGCAATGAGCTTTGCTGATGTCAGTAAGGAAGCCCAAGTTAATAAACAAATTTCATGACTACATTTTTCCAGAGTTACAGAAACGATGTCTCCTAATTTATAACTTTCCTGGTTTGTAGTACTACGTACATTATTAAGCAGGATGTCGGAAAATATGGTTACATGGCAACGAATAATTATGAGCAGATAGAACAAGCATCTTTATGGTTAATATTTGTGGAAAAGGCCTTTAGCTATTTCTGTTTCTGGATAAAATCCAGTGTCCAGCTCTACGCTAATCATATCTGGATAAAATGACATCCAAACATAACTTTATGCCACAAAAGATATTTCTAATTTCTAATTATCTCCAGTTCGCTGCATGACATCATCTTTTATAAAAACGAATTTCATTTATTACAACGTCTATAGTTTCATGAAAATTCAGTATCTCGTCAATCGGTGGGATTTCTGGCAATTAGATATATTTTCGCTGAAAATTTGATTCTATCACTTGGTATCCAATTCAAGGTGGTTAGGTTATCATATGGTATGAAGCTACGGATCCACCCATTAGTGCAGTTCGCAATGGTAAACAAAGGTATTTTAGTTAAGTTTATGACAACACAATGATAGCTCTCATATTCAGATAAGAGACGAAAATGAACTCATAAATATACAGCATGTCCCTCGTAGAGCGTGGGCGATACATATAAAAAGCTGTTATTTGAGGGCAAGACAGATTAGAACGCTAGACCGTAAACCACCATTGGCTTGAAAAAGCCAGGTCATGCAGGTGTGACGACATCCTACTTTCCAAACGTGGTAGGCTGTTGTTTATCAGAACCTAAATCACACATTGATGAAATAAATTCATAACTAAATCGAAACGTCAGGATAGATAAGAATTATTTTGGCAAGTTGGTTTTTCATCACTCAGAGGTGCATAGAAACTACATATCGCGGTTTGTTATTGTGAACGTTCCGAATAGAGCCCAATACAATTGGAACGTATGTATCGAATATCCCAGTTTTCGTAATGTATATTAATGTGTCGCACGGACGTAATTATGTTGAATGAAAAAATATTTCATCGTTCTGAATGTCTGATTGGACCGTTGCTCAGGACACAATTTAAACAACAATTTTTGTACGCACTAGGCATGCTTCAATTCTGCAACTGTTCTTTCACTTAAGGGCGAAAATATCAATGACCGCCCCCAACCGCATAGACACATCATCATTAGGAAATGTGTCATATGTGTATTATTCTGTGTTCCCAAACAGCATCAATATATAGAGGACGGCCAGAAGGCCTACATGTATCTGCAGAATCTAGGGCTGTAGGGCATATGTTCTTTGACGGGTAATTGCTTATATTTCCATCAACTCCCCGGGAGCACAGTTGTATTCAACTCGCTGTTACCGTTTCAATAATTAAACATGTCGCTCGTTCGCTATGAGGAACAAAGAATGCCGCAGAATGACAATCCTATTTTTTTCAGAACAATTTCCATACCCTCTGTTTTAACTGTCTCCTCAAGTCCTTGTGAACGTCCCTATGACAGTTCTGTCACGCTCTTTTCTCCTTTTCTCCCCGGCAACCTTATGTCATGGGACATATGTTCACTCGGATATGTTCATTCGTTCTACTTGTTACTTCTATGTAGATATTAATTTATTAATTTATGTATTTATATAACAGACAAAGCGAATACACGTTTTAACGTACATCATAAACATGTACATTCGTTAAAAATCGAAGGAGTGGTAGGTATACGCAAGGCCCCCAACACTGTAATGATTCTCACATGTTATTGTGACTTGCTGGCTTACAGAATTATTCCTTAAGTTTGTGTATCTACCTCAACAGAATAATGTTTGCTTGGTATACTTAGCACATTCCAAATGGTATACAATAGTAATCAAAATGGTATTATATGACGAAGCAAAGGAATTACCCATCCGACAGTCAGTCAGCACACAACTCATCCACAGATGATAAACCAAGGCAAAGCTCGATGTGCCAACTTCAAAGTCCACTTTTAGAGTAACTAAAAACATTGATTGTGTCTTTAACCCTACCTGGCATGGGGGAGGGGGGTATAAGGCCGCATTATGCCTTCCCCAACCAAATTTATATCCTGTCTTCGAAATGGCACAATATTGAAATCTGACACTCCGAGACTTTATAGATTTTCATTTTAGCCTATCTGAATGCCCCTCTGAGCAGAGGATAAAAGCAAAATTCGAAATGGCCGACAAAAAAGTCGTTTTTCTTCAAAACGTTTGCGTATTTATTCATAAAAGAGTGGTAAAAAGTAACTTATTTCACATTAGCTCATTATTTACTCATTTATTACTCAATTTGCGAGAAAAATTGCAAAAGGACAAAATTCGAAAAATCCACGATTTTTTTTAAATGACGTCACTGCGATGTCACCAGGGCGATCATCTTGGATTTTGTTACATTTTTGGACGAATTGCGAAGCAATAGCCGTCCTATCGATTGCTGTTGTCTGGCTGGCTTGCTGGTTGTCTGTGGTCAACATTCGAGGATACAAGTTTTGTGTTCACGGTTTTGTAAACCTTTGAGCTCTACCATGTATCACGCAAACTAAGCTTCGCCCGACCCCAAATACTGATATTTTCATATACCATATCAGATGCTGCATTGACTGCACTCATTCATTACACCCTGGGGGTATATCCTCTCCCTCACCCTCGAAACAGAGCCCCACCCTCTGTCTCCGAAACTAAGCCTCGTCCGACCCCATATACTGATATTTTCAGATAGCATAGCTGATACTACATTGATTGCACTCATCAACTACATCCTGGGGGTATATATCCACCTCTCCCCTACCCCCGGTACAGAGCTCCACTCTGTATCTTTGAAACTAAGCCGCGTCCGACCCCATATGTTGCTACTTTCAGATAGAATATCGGATACTGCATTGACTACACTCGTCCACTGCACTCTGGGGTATATCCTCCCCACGGAATTGAGCCCCCTCCCCCCTGCATCTCCAAT
Source organism: Hanleya hanleyi (assembly GCA_036873755.1). Lineage (NCBI taxonomy): Eukaryota > Metazoa > Mollusca > Polyplacophora > Lepidopleurida > Hanleyidae > Hanleya > Hanleya hanleyi. The sequence goes on from JAVTVY010040418.1 coordinate 83,628, forward strand.
ACTAAGCTTCTCCCGACCCCATATAGTGTTATTTTCAGATAGCATATCTAATACTGCATTGATTGCACTCATTCACTGTACCCTGGGGGTATATCCACCTCTCCCCCCACCCCCGGAACAAAGCTCCATCCTGTACCTCAAAACTATGCCTCGCCCGATCCCATATACTGATATTTTCAGATAGTATGTCTGATACTGCATTGATTGCACTCATCCACTACACCCTGGGGGTATATACCCCTCTCCCCTCACTCCCGGAACAGAGCCTCACCCTCTATTTCCGAAACTAAGCCTCGTCCGACTCTATATGGTGATATTTTCAGATAGCTTATCTGATACTGCATTAATTGAACTCATCCACTACACCCTGGGGGTATATCCACCTCTCCACCCACCCCCGGAACAGAGCTCCATCCTGTATCTCTGAAACTAAGCCTCGCCCGACCCTATATACCTATATGTTCAGATAGCATATCTGATACTACATTGATTGCATCCATGCACTACACCCTGAGGGTATATCCACCCTCCCCGCCTCCCTCATGATGAAATAAGATTAGTCCATTAACTCCAGCGTTCTCCCATGATCAATGAACCCTCTTTCAATTACATTTCTTGCTATTTCACCCTTCATCTCGTATGTCATACATTACAGTTATCCTCATCTCACAGACGCAGAATATTTATTATGCAGTCTCAAATTCTGTTACATTCCCTGATCGCCTGTTCAATCTGGTTTCCTGTAAATGTTTCTTTTTAATTAAATCGTATTCTTCCCCGTCACACGCATGTAGCTACACCTGTCAAGCTGTAATTCATCAGTAACTTATTGAGGACTAGATACTGTGTTGTATTCCACATAGATTATCATGAATTATTGTACCTTTGCCCTCGTTTGCATTTCAGTAGTATTCCCTGGTTAGCCGATAATGCCTCTCCTGCACCTTACCCATAGAGTACACTTAACACTGATTTCAGCTGACTTTCAACATGATGACAACGGCTAGCAGGCAGGCAGTTTGATGGCTTCATGTAATACCGAGTGAATTTGAATTGTAGGCTGACAGCGGGCAGTCTTTAAGCTTCATTTAACACGAACTTCATTTCAAATGCTGACTGACAGGTAGGCAGTTCTTAGCCTTCATGTAACACTGAATTGTTTTTCTTCATTGTAGAATAGCTGGTTTTAAACAAGCTTTTTCCTTCCCATTGTCAAAACAAATGTAGTCTTACATGAGGACCAAATGACCTATTATCATCCATTCCCTTGAGAATGCAAGAAACGTGCTTTCACTCTGTGCCAGAGGAGGAATGGACAGATCACCTTGAAGGTGAGTGTTATGTTGCCAATCATTTTGAACCTCTAAGGTTCTCATGAATGGAAAAATGAATTCAGAGGGCCTACATTTATATTTAGGTGTTTGTGTATGTGAAGGTCAAACATTTCTGAATCCTTTATATTCCTTACTTACAAATCATGAATACATTATCACAATTATTTACTGCATGTTATATAGGTAAATGCCTTGTTCATTTACCTAATCCTATCCTGCTTTCACTGCAAGATTCTTACAAGAAGGGTCACAGAAAAATTACCCATCATGTTCACACTTCTAAAAGTCTTACATAAGAGTTACACAAATAGTACAACCTTATTGTGTTGCAAACAAACCTGATATTTGTCTGATCTAATCATCCTGCTATCGTATTATTTACTTTTAAGGCTTACATGTATTTATTTAGAAAACTGTTTACTGTACAACCATATCTGATGAGTTCGCTACGTAATTGCTGCCAAGTTTACTATCCCCACATATGGCATGTATGGATCACTGCATGTAAATAAGGAGGTAGGAAAGTGCATTTCATACATGTACCGCCATTAACTTCACCCAGCAGGAGTTAGACTGAAGCTCATGCACACCTAACTGACTTATGCCATAATGGAATCCATGACTTAACCTCGACATTCAACTTGAAAGGTAGAATTAATGAAATAAAATTGACTACCAAGTTATCACCTATCGAAATGTTCCAAAACCGCCGTGATCAATATGCACAATTCCAAACTCGGCAGCAATGGCGTCGCAAACAAGGCAGGTGTGGTTGTGCAGTAAACTGTTTTCGCTCCATTCCATTCTTTGAATAAGTTTGCTTTGACTTTGAGGGAGGTCTCTTTCACTACCACAGTTACAATATGAAACGTGTTCACTGTTGAAGTAAATTTTCAATATGTCCACAATAACAAATCATAGGGATTTTACACTCTTTTTACGGGATCCTTCACCTAGAGATGTAATTGTGATATATGGAAACAATTTCATAAAATCAAGTATGAAGGAGAACCTACACATATCTTTGCACCATCTGCTTTTGTCAAAATATCTTCATAGGTGAACAGTTATTCACAGCATGATTAGGAGCCAAAAAAGATTTCACCATATCATCAGCAGATATAGAGTTTTGTTTTGGCTGCCATCGTTCCAAACACAAAAATAGGGTTCACTCAATATATATTATGTAGATACTGATGTTCTCTATATACATAAACAGTGTAAATTTACCGGCCGCAATGACTCTAAAGTACACGTACAATTTTTATACTTTAAGTACGGTCGATTTTAGAGCATACCTGAGCTTATTTAATGAATGGGAAAGAGTGGATAAATACGGCACAGCTAGATTCGTGAATTCTACTTTGTCATTACAGCCGGCTATTAATCTAATTATAAAATCAGTTCCACATAACTCCCACTTACAAGTTGCGTCTGTTCATAATCCGATTGAACCCACGATGCACTTCAATGTACATGAAGTTCAGTCTGCATGTGTGAATCTAGCTGTGTGAACATTGTGAGTGTATATGTATGTATAGTCAAAACATTCACAGCTCGAGTGACAATCATGCCCTATCCTACAACTTGGTATCTTTCTTACAATATACTGTTCAAAATGGCAAATATTGGATCAAACATGGAAATAAAGGACACTGCCCAGTGTATTTATATTTACTGTGCTGACATTAAACGCTTTCAACTGAAAATCGTGGGACAAGCAGTTAAAGTGAAAGTATATGAAAAGTGTCCCCAGCTAATGGAATCTCTTTCGGCCATTACGGGAAATACCGAAATTACAAGCGTCTAGTCCGTCATTCATAATCCAGCCGTCGTCCATTAGAGAATATCCGCGTCCATAATCCAAAGACCTATTCCATTTTCCACATAACAGTATTAGCACCAAATTCAAAAAGACAATCATAATAAAATAGGAGAAGAACTCGCCTCCATTCTTAGTCAAAATGAAAGACAAAACCGACTTCTAAGGCAAAAAATCAGCAGAATGCTTTTCAAAGGAAATGAAATTGAGGTACTGAAACGTAAAATAAATCAGATGCAAGCTCAAGTAGAAAGCAGCCAGAAAATGATGTCCATTCTCAATGATGATTTCAAAAACTCTGACAATGATGAACCCGATCAAGAAAGCAAAACCCGACAATGCCTCACAAGATTTATTTCAAGTGGAGAACAACTGCACAGAACTGTCATGTGAAGGAAACATTTTGCAAATAAACAATCACTGACTATAATATTGTGATTGCAGAAATTTCTACAGAAAAGCAACGTAATTACACATCAAATCCACAGAAGATCACAAGTCTGGGTAAGTGTAATAAAATTATTCTAAAACGAATGTTGGAATTGAAGCCTCAATTATGGATAATTTTTCTTCCCTGCCCATATTAAAGTAAGAGGGGACTATGGAAATTACAAGCGTCAGATCCCTCATTCATAATTCAGCCGTCGTCCATTAGAGAATATCCGCGTCCATAATCCAAAGACCTATTCCATAGTCCATATAACAGTATTAGCACCAAATTCAAAAAGACAATCATAGTATACATAAACATAGGTTTGTTTCCTGCAAGAGAGGAACGGTCAACAGTTTTCAGTGATGCCGGCAAGACATCATGGTGTTCCAAATTCTTAATCCATAAATTCGTTGCAAATTACAACACATATAAGGGAAGTGGGAAGAGGTGCCGACATACTGACAGAGCCACATGACTTCACAGTATAGTCTTCTGGTTAAACTATTCGAAAGCACGTACCAAGAATCTAGCGATTCGTGATATGTGTTGTATCTGCTTTATTTGTACCTGTTCATGTGGCAACTTGGATGATATGACCACACGGCCCCTAGCACCGGCATAAGCGGTATTAGATACAAATCTAGAGAACTATGATGGAAATGCTCTGACAACTCATATATTGGTAATTGGTGAGCTGTTTCGTCATCGTCATCCAAAGAATGATGTATCTCAGTCACGCTTTGATTGTGACTGTTCATATGAGTACCATGAGGATCTTGAAGTACATGGGTTCATACGGCCCCCAGCCCCGGGTTTAGCGGAATTAGACACCAGTTACGAAACGTAACGCCATAGATCTTGCACGCTACGCTCGTATTTTGCTATCAGCATGCGATATGTATCGCCAAATTTGAGAAAGTTTGAGTGGAGGCGCTTGATGGTGTAGCCCTGTTTTATAAATTTCTGCAACAATGTTTTGTGACGTTGATTAAAATCGTCACATTTAACACAGGATCTAGCAAATGCTACTAGGCGTGATATGTATACGCCATATGCAGGTCCCACTGGAATATTACTGTTCAGAAAGGCTGCCTTATAAGAGTCCCTTGGTCAAGTTCACTCAGGACTGTTATTGAGCTAATTGAAAGGTCACAGAAGTCAAAATGTGTATACTTGGGACAGTTCCTTGTGGAAACAATATCTCAGGGGCCGACAGAGCTGGACCCTTGATATTTGCCACAATGCTCTCTTACAGGAGCCTTCCACACAGGATTGCCACCCATACACCCACCTTGTATCAATCTTGATGTCTACTTTACTACAGACTACTGTCGAGAACAATTTTCCAGTAAAGGCTATATGCACTTTCATACAGGTTGCCCGGCGGGGGACCGACTAGCTACACAGTTTATCATGCATTATCATAAGCACCCAAGGTCAATCTTTTGGATTACCTCCTTATCTTTACTTTCCCCCAAAATTCTCCAGCTTCAATATTTGCTTACAAGGTGACATTAAAAGTTCAATTTTTTTCAGACATTAACCACTGGTCAGATCCCCTCATGGCTCCACACTGTTGCCATCAATGTCTTGAATCTTACCAAAGAAGGACTTGGCTCCAGAAACACAGTTGTAATATTTGTGTAAAATGAGGCCGAAACTTATCTTCAAACCAAAGGTTGAACGACGACAAGTGTACCAGGAAATCTGAACTATTGACTCCAAATGTTAAAAAAACTATACCACGGAAAACAGATTGAAAACCCATCAATCTACTTTTTGTGACTTATGGCAGCAGATATTCCAACCCCTTCCAAAATTAAAAGCTCACATGACTAAATGTAGGAATAATCGTGAAATCAAACCTCTGAAAAATGAGGGCCAAAATCAGAATATCCAGATTGTGGAGAAACTTTCCTCAACGAACAAATGGCCATTTGATTCTGTACATCCAGAATGGCAGCAGATGTTATTTGCACAACTACAGCTCCCACTACTAGAAAGCCTTCATTAAAGTCATTCAGAGAAATGGAAACTGTTTTTTCCGGAGTATTGCCTTCCATGTATTGTTCATCACATGACCTCTCTTGGCTCCAACACCATGTCCGCATTACTCCCTCCTGGTATGAATATAAATAAATACATCGAAAATACCAAGATGGATAGAGATCACTCCTGGGCAACTCAAACAGAAATATTTGCAACTGCAGATTTGCTACGAACAAACATTTTTGTCTACACCAAATCTAGACTCCATTATGATTGGCTTAATCACAGAGCAAACTTTTGTCGACCAGACCCACCAATATTTGAAGAAGCTATGTACCTCCAACATATAAATTTGAACCACTATGACGTTGTTACATCTGTACTTCCTTCTTCTACTGACCAAACGACAAAAACAGCACTCAGAAGGTCTACCATAACCAAAGAAAAGGTACAAGGAACTTTACAAAAACTGAAATAAACAGGAAATCACTAATAGTAGAAAGCTATACTTAAAAATTTATAAAAGAAAGCAAAGGGAAAATATTATCATTCCGGGAAACAGAAAGATTTTCAAAGGAAATGAAGACCGACCCTACAGCACAACAGAAAATCGGAGAAAAACACAAGCTCAAGCACACGATCCCTATTCACTGGGAAACTGAGAAAAGCAAACAAAAAGACAGACATAAAATGCGAACGCAGATTCCAGAAGCTTGGGAGACCGAGAAAACGACGCTAAAGGACAGACATAAAAGGCGAAGGGAGAATCCAGAAGCTTGGGAGACCGAGAAAACGACGCTAAAGGACAGACATAACAGGCGAAGCTAGAATCCAGAAGCTTGGGAGACCGAGAAAACAACGCTAAAGGACAGACATAAAATGCGAAAGCAAAATCCAGAAGCAGGGAAGATGGAGAAAAGAAACCTGAGAGAGAGGCATCCAAAGAGAAGAATAGAGAAAGAATATAGAAAGAGAGATAAAGCAGAAGACAAACGAAGACATAGATTACACAGAAAGGAGAATAAATCTACAACATGGAAAACTACTGTGGATAATTTAACTGGTGGTGATTTTATTTGCACATGTTGTGGTCAGATTTTCTACCAGCACAGTGTAATTCCTGCATCTTTTTCCGACTATGGGGAAAAAGTCGATACTGAACTGATACATAAAACTCTAACTTGAATTAAAAGTTGCAGTCATACCGAATGGATATGTAAAACCCGTAATAAATACTTATTGGACAACACAGTACCACCAAACAGTCTAGCAAATGGATTTTCACCTCCAAGGTTACCACCTATCATCACAGATTTGAATCCAACGCCACAGAGGAAAGATGCTGTGCATTGCGATTTTCATTTATGCAGATAAAGCAACTGGGCGTCGGAATGCAAAATGGGATATTTGGAAATACAGTCAATGTTCCCATGAACTCCAGTCACATTATAACCGCTTTACCCAGAAGATTTCAAGACACGGCAACAATCCAGTTACAATTCATGAGACAATTAAAAAACAAATGCCCAGTGATTTCTGAAACCATCAGACCAAAGGTGATATGCAGCTTCACAGAATACTTCATTCAGCACAGTAAACTTCACCAAGATGAAGGAATCACCTTGAGTGAAATATGTGATGAACATGAGCATATTGAAGATCTTGATCACTTTAAAGAAAAAAGAACAGAACAGTTGTGAAGAGAACACTGAGCGGAATGAACTAAATGAGGAGGAATTCTGTGGTACTGGTAACAGAGATACTCTTCTGTACCCAAATAATTTCACAGATGATGGAAAACATGCACTGAAATTAGCGCCTGGAGGATGTAATCATCCCATCAGTCTGTATCTTGACAAAGATGCCGAAGAGAAGTCTTTCCCCGTTCTGTTTGCAGGAGAGCGTCGACCACAAAATGAGGAAAGAATACTTTCAGTACGATATAGTCAAATATGCAAAGCAAAATTACGAGGCCATGATCGGCGATTTGCAACGTCAGTCCCAAATATATTTTTCAAATTGAACAAAACTACCGAAGCTTCAATTACAAGCGTCTAATGCGTCATTCATAATTCAGCCGTCGTCCATTCAAGCTAGAGATGCAGCCATGATGGCATCGAGGAAAACAAAAGGGAAAACAAATATCACAGCTGGAGATTTGAAGAATCCAGACACCATGCAAAACTTCTTAAGACATGATGAAGGATACACTATTCTGAAAAACTTTAGGTCATCTCCATCGTATCTTCAAGCCAAACAAAAACATCTCTTTGCTATGATTCGACAGATTGGTATACCAACATTCTTCGCTACAATTCCTGCAGCCGAGACGCGATGGTCGGATTTATTAACTGTACTGGCTAAAGAGTGTGATAGAAAGTCACTCAGTGATGTGGATATATCCAAACTGACACGGAGAAAACGCTGTAACAGTAACATGTGCCAGACATTTCCAATACAGAACCCATCTTTTCTTCCAGAACATTCTCCTGTCTTCAATTAGTCCTGTTGGAAAAGTAGTGGACTATTATTATCGGGTCGAATTCCAGCAGCGTGGATCGCCACATTCACATTGTATATTCTGGATGGAAAATGCCCCCGTCTATGGCATCTCGTCAGAGGAGGAGATAAATGACTTCACTGACAAGAACATATGTAAACACGCGGATGATGTTGTCGAGTTTGTACCATTACAAACACATAAGTATACTTACTCCTGTAAGAAATTGAGAAGGAAGATATGCCGCTTTAGATTCTCCATACCACCAATAAGAAGAGCGCAAATTCTACACCCACATCCTCCAGACGGTCTCAAACAAGAAATGCAAAAACACAAAGAAGCTTACAAAAATGTGTTGAAAGTTTTGCAATATGCATTATGTTCTACCTTGACTTTCGATGAATTTTCAAATAAATGTAGAATGTTGGAAGGTAATTATATTGCTGCTATCCGGTCCAATCTCAAGAGGAAAACCATATTTCTTAGAAGAGATCTCTCAGAAGTGAGAATCAATGCATACAACCATGGCAGGCAAACACTGATATTCAGTTAGTATTGGATCCATATGCTGTCTGTGCATATATTGCCAGTTATATTATGAAATCTCAAAAAGGTATAAGTTTATTGCTGCAGGAAGCAGTCAAGGAGAGCAGAATGGGAAACTATGGTATACGTCAAAGACTAAGCACACAAATTCCTCAATCATTCTGAAATGTCCGCACAAGAGGCCATTTATTTACTACTTCAAATGGCTCTCACTCAATCTTCAAGAGATGTCATCTTCATAAATTGTTCACCACCAGACCAAAGAATATCGATACTCAAAGCAAAGGCTCTATTGGACAGCCCTCCAGATGACTCGACCGATATCAAATGTTCAAGTCTGCTAGACCGATATGCGGAACGCCCAAAACTACTGGACGAAGTCTGCTTAGCAGAATTTGTAGCAAACTATAAGCGAAAACCGAGAAAAAGGAACCATTTGAAAGAAGATACAGAAGAAATAGATACAATGGATAATCCAGTGGAGAATGTTTCAGCATATTCCAGTTTAATGTTATCCAATGGAGGCCTACTCCTCCGCAGAAGAATACCAAAAGTGATCAAATATGTGCGATTCAATAAGGAAAATGATCCTGAAATGTATCACCGAGAACACCTGCTATTTTTCCCTGGAGAGATGAAACACATTAATTAATATGAAATGGTGCGTGAAGAACTTAGTCAACCATTATTAACATTATGACAAGTTTGGCAGTGAAATGGATTCGGTCAAAGATGAAATTCCACAAGACGATTTCTTACTAGCACTTGATGATGTGTCTCCATCAGCAAGACAGTCTGAAGAAGATGCAATTGCTGATATTACAGTTGATGATTCTCACGCATTTTTATTCCCCAATACCGACGTAAATGCAGAGTATGATTTTGGACTTGACATTCAATGTACTGCTACCTCAATTCATAAAATTGCCCTTTCCAGCAGAATTTCGACCGATGAATTTCTGAAATCTGCACAAACACTAAACAAGCAACAAAGATATTTCTTCTTCCAAGTTCTGCATCTAGTTGAAACCTCGACAACAACATTCCACATTTTCCTGTCTGGTATTGCAGGTGTAGGAAAAAGTCATGTCTTAAGGTTGTATATCAAGCTCTTCTATGATTCTATGACACAGTACCAGGAGAAACTGATGATGAAATCAAGGTTGTTTTGGGAGCACCAACCGGTAAAGCTGCATACAACATCAATGGTGCAGCGCTACATTATCTGTTTGCTCTACCTGCAAATCAGTCACTGGGACGGCAGGCTCAATACTCTCAGAACTCGCTTTGCTAGAATGAAAATTATCACAATTGACGAGATTTCCATGGTGGGAAGTAACATGTTCAACTTTATAGATCATCGACTTCCACAGGTCTTTGGCGTTGAAACTCCATTTGCTGTAGTCAGTTTGTTATTAGTTGGGGACCTTTTCCAGTTACGACCAGTTATGGATAGATGGGTATTTCAACCTCCAAATACTCCATACAGTCCCCTGGCACCGAATCTGTGGTATGATTTGGCCACTTTCTTCGAACTTACTGTGATAATGAGGCAAAAAGAAGACGCTAAGTTTGCAGCATCGTTAGAGAGAATTAGAGAATGCAAAATGTCATAACAAGATAAAGAAGATTTCAAGAAGAGAATTATCTCCAGCAATCATGCAAATTACCCTCACGATGTTCTCCATCTATTTTTATCAAATCAGAAAGTGGATGAACACAGCTGCAAGAGACTGAGCCAACTACAAACAGAACAATGTCGCGTACATTGTAAGGATTTAGTTATTGGAGATGCAACATCAGCAGCAAAAGAGACAATATTAAACTCGATTAAAGACTTCTCACCTCAAAAGACTCAAAATCAGGAGAATGTCTTGCTTATATTGTAAGTGAACAATTCATGTTGGTTCACAATATTGATATCAGTGATGGACTAACAAATGGAGCTACCTGTACAGTAAAGTACTTTGATGCAATCCTACCCAATATCGTATGGGTAGCATTCCATGACCCGAATGTTGGTCGTTCCTGCCGACTAAATAATAAAACGTTGTACCGTGGAAATATCGAACACCCTTGTTTACTGTCAGTAAACAGTTCAAAGTTAGAAGAAATAAGGATATCCATATCCTTCACAAGGGTGTTCTCTTAGTCAAGCAGTTATATCTTTTTCGGGAAAACGTCGTCCTGCGCCGCACATGATGTATGCTGCACTAAGTAGAGTCACTCACATGAACGGCTTGTACTTACTAGACTTCAATCCAAATGAAGTCCAAGTTGATGCACTAGTAGTATCTGAAATGAATAGACTACGTCGTGACAGATGTGTCAGTTGTCTTCCAAATACAAGCGTCTAGTCCGTCATTCATAATTCAGCCGTCGTCCATTAAAGAATATCCGCGTCCACCTGAAAGAAAGACCTGTGTGCAAGATAGAAACTGATATCAAAATAGCTTGCCATAATGTAAGATCAATACACAAACACATTGCTGACCTTCGATCGGACTTCCGCTTAGAATCCATGGACATATTCATGGTGTTATAAAATTGGATGAGAAAAGAAGACAACAGTAACAACTATGCTATAGCAGAATACCCGCATATCATCCGTAAAGATGTTCGTCCAAGGAAAGAGAACAGTAGACCCCATGAAGGTATACTGTTATACCCAAAACAAACAATGTCAAACTGTCAAGAATATTATCATGAGAAAACCCAAGTAGTAACATTGCAGATCTCCAAGTCTGTCACCATGAACATGACAGTTGTGTACAGGAATTCCGCCACATCAATACTACAACTTCTGTCCCTCCTCGATGAAGCAATCCGAGAGCTTCCGCATTGTTATCCAGTCATTCTTATGGGCGACTTCAATTTAGACTTGCAAGATCTTAACTCGAGAGCAACAACATTTGCCAAAACGGTGTTAAATAGATACCAGCTGAAAACTTTTCTGCATCAAGAAACAACAGACTACCACAGCTGTTTGGACCATGTGTACTCAACAGAAGAACTTTGTGAAACCGGTGTCCTGGAAACTTACTGGAGTGACCACAAGATCACATGGTTAGCCATGTAGCATTTTCAACAGCCATGGATCCTTCGGTTGGTGGGTAACTATATCCCTCTCTTATCTCTCAACGTCCTTGAGAAAGTTTTTCCTCATAATTTTTCAAGCTAATATGTGACGTATCATTGAACTGTTGTTGAAAATATTATTACAACCTTCTGACATTTATTTTATCTTTTTCTACAATTTCCTACTACATGAAGCATTGACTGCCTGCCTGTAATACTAACCAAACTTTGTCATGTTGATAAAAGCCATCCATGAAATAGCACTAATTCATTAACTCCACCGTCCTGCCTTCAACAATAACCCTTTCATTACACTCATTCATATTTCATCCTTCAACCCATTTATTAGTTATCTTCATCTCACAGATGCAGAATGTATTAGTCTCAAAATCTGTTACATTCTCTGATCGCCTTTTCAATCCGGCCATTTGGTTCCATTGAACGCTTGACTGATAGAGCTTGACTTTTCAGCCCTCTAGCTTAAGTGGTAAGACATATTTAGGAAGATTGAGTCGGGAGGAATGCCTGCTCCTCCCAGGCCTGGATAGGTTCCAAAAAGCCCAGACCGGGTAAGATTAAAACTTGCTGCATTTATCTGTTGTCACCTTGTCCATGGACTAAAGGTCTACATTTATATGTGGTATAAATGGAGCAAGGTCTGCCTTGAATACCACACGCATCCGCTTCAACTCTGCATAAAACATATCAATGAAATCCAAAAGACAGACTCGTATCATACATTTAGATAAGAGATAAATAGCGTAGAAAATATTGTCTTGGTTTGGTTTGCTGAAACAAATACATTTCTCAAATAGTCCTAATTGAGAAGTCACATCTTATTCTATACTAGATGACAAATGAGTGTATATGAAACTATGCTAAAAACATTCTCTTTATATTTCCACTTTGGCAAAATATGGTATCTCCTATTTAAATAAAATAAAAAAAACGATTAAATATGTAAGAAGTAAGAGCAATGAAAGAATTATATACAATGTATATACCTTCCCGTATGACTATGTCAATGATTAACAAGCCCGGGTTCTGCCTAAATTCTCCTTATTGTTACACTAAATATCGTATTTGTTGCGTTGAACTGCCATTCGACAATAGTTTTTTTAATATGCTTTGAAACCTTTTGTAGCAAAGTTACCGTTTGTAAACAGCACTAGTGTTTCATTTGATATTAACAAATCATTTACTAATACAAAACATCTTGATCAAAGCAATACATGACACCCGAAAATATCTGTATATTTGTCGGAAAACAAGGAACTACGTTTAACCCTATCTGGCCTGGGCGATTTGGGGTGTATCGCAGCCTGGGGGGGGGGGGAGGCGGAAAGTGCCCTCCTATATATTTTCTCTACCACTAAGGCTAGAGCGCTGAAACTTACCACACAGTATCTTTGGTTCAAGCTCTACCGGGAAATGTAAAAAAATCCAAGATGGCCGACGTCATCTTCTCGGAAGTCATTTTTCGGCCTTTTTGGGGTCGATTTTTCGAAATTTTCATTTTTCCGATTTTTTTCTCGAAAAAAGTCAAATAAAATATAGAATAATTAGTTATTCATAAATAAAATACTTTCAAGGACTTTTAGGCAAGGAAAATGTGAAGAAATGGAGCGAAAACATTAAAAAACACGACTTCGCGGATACCACATGGCCGCTATTTTGAATTTACCCATGATCCTCTGCCCGGGGGTATATGAAAATAGGCTCAAAATGACCCCAATAAGATAAGCTTAAAAGTCACCAAGTTTCAGCCTCTTCTGTTTTGTCGTTTCGGAGCAGCAGAGAAAAGTTCACTAGGGGGGGCACTTTCCGCCCCCCCCCCTCCCCCAGGCCAGGTAGGGTTAAACTGGTGAACAATTACTTGTTTAACCTTGAATGTCTCATAGCATTGGAATTTTCTTTACCATTTATAGAGGATTTTCGTACTTTTTGTTATTTGTCAAAAACCAATTAAATATCAATTTCAAACTGGTACCCTTCTCAAAGATTCTTGGGCCAGAATTATATTTGCTCTGTAGCTTAAGAAGAACTATGGAACTACATGTATACGAGTGTTATCTATCGCTAACTACAACATAACGTTCAAATACATTTCTTTATGCAAAGCAGCTCGTCCTATTCAGCAATTCAAATCCTATAATCAATATCAATAACAATGCTTTGTAAACCACCATACTGAAGACGTATCTAGTTATCAAGAACTACGGTCTCACAATTCACTAATAACTCTTTTATAACTGCTTGATATACGGAGTCAGAAAGAATTTACAGTCGCCCAGAGTGCCTTCTCGGAATCCCATTGTCAGTGTTCCCCGTTAGCTGATTCTGCTCCTTCGCATTTTGAAAAGCGGTACTGGACGAATAATGCTGAAAGATAGACAGTTAGTATACTGCCACCTCGGGCAGATAAGCGCATTTTGTCTTGTACCGCCACGGCGTTTCAAACAAATCCCTCACCATCGAATAGAAAGAGAGTTCGGTTTTATTTAAGTCTCTCATACGATGTCTGGCAAAAATGTAAATCGGAAATATATTTCATCTCATGCGTGAAGATAGCTTCCCTTCTAAATCGGCACGTCTGTAAACACCAAAATACACAAGGATAGCTCATTCGAACCACAATTTAGATTCGAAATTATCAGCGTGCAGCTTAAACTGCCCAAAGCGAGGGTACAGCCTACGTGACCAATATCAATATGATGTGTATTTTGGAGTGAACATGTCCGAATGAAAAACTTTTCAGACATCAGAAAATATATGGGGGGATGGGGCGATAATTGGCCCCTATCATGCCTGGTCTGGCCTCAAATATCCAATGCCTGGTAAGGTTAAATGATGAGATTTGAGTTACGCAGATGAGAAACTACATATATGCTCCTTGTACAGTACAAAATGAATTTTAGGTTATTGTGAATTCAAATTTTACTAAGGATATTAGTTTCGAAGAAATAAATACTTTTTCTTTCATGGATTTGATGTTTAATATGATGACACTAACAATTCATTCTGTCGTTATGTTTTTTTAGCTTCGATAAGAAAGATGAGAGACCAGTGGCATGGAGATAGCTCCGATCTCTGATAACCCGGAACAGTACTCACGACGTGATCAGAGCACGGAGTTGATTCACATATCAATGGGTTTAAAGATTCCAAACACTTTCTTAATGGTATCGTGAAGGCACACACAATTATATATCATGAAATTATAATTGGCTATGATGGGTGTTTCCCACAAAATATTCAAAACACTGGATTTCGCTGGAAATGGGAAACTCCTCGATGAAGCAAGCGGTGAAATAAGCGGTCTACCGTTCTTACTTAATGGATATAATGAGCGTTAACATAAGGACAATACTATTATGTTATTAACCAAGTATTTTCATATTGGCCTGGTTATAGGTCCGAGGTCTGCCGTATTGGCACGAGGCCGCAGGCCGAGGGCCAATACGGCTGACCGAGGACCTATAACCAGGCCAATATGAAAACACTTGGTTAATGACATTTTTATTAAATAACTCACCAACAACCTGTTTTTCATCGATTATAATTCATAATCAGGATATATATTTCTTTCCTTATTTCCCACGATTAATGTAGTCCCACTACAGTCAGAAAGTGGATCCCCTCTATACAGTAACGCTATAATCGACGGCGATAATCGGGATGATGAATAGGCCGATCATCTTCAACCTGGGCGGGGTTCTTCAACGTAGAAAACGGGAGTCGAACAGATACATGTACAAGCAGATCAAATTTGAACCATACATTATATATCATGGAATCACTAATTTTATTTAATGAGAATGTAGAGGCGAAATACAACCTTGAAATATGGTGAATTGATCCAAATCCAGTCCCGGTTTGAGAATCGAAGACCTATTGAGACCCTAGTTTTCAACATCATCGTTCAGGTGCTTCGTTCACATCTAATAACTATCGTTACCATTCGCAAGTGGTTAGCTCTTCTAGCTGCAAATACATGTATGGCATCATCTTCTGTCATAAAATATTACTGTTGTCATTGCTTCGTTCATCAGTGCACTGTTGTAAGTGTTGGATAACTGTTTTGTCGTCTGCTTGTGCTTGGCAAATCGATGCCACGCTCGCGCCACTATATAGCCTATTTCTGTATGACTCACCATACTTGATTTCAAGATTTGTGTACCGATACGAAAAGATCTACGGTATCCAAAATTATCACAGAAGGTACTGAATATCCATTCACAGTATGAGAATACAGTGAAACAATTCGAAGAAGATCACGAATCGAGGATCATTCATCGTCAACATCGCCATGTTGAAAGTCATATTGGCCCAGGCCATATTGGCCCTGTTTTCCCGTATTGGCCCTGTTTTCCCGTATTGGTCCGCCTTCCTCATATTGGCCCGATTTGGTGGCCATATGAAGCAGGCCGATTTTCTTGTATTGTGTTCATATCATAGATAGTTATTTAATAAATGTAGTTACAGACTATATATGTTAAAGAGAGGTGATTAATCCTATCTGGCCTGGGCAATTTGGGTTGTACCGTAGCCTGGAGGGTGGCGGAAAGTGCCTCCTATATATTTTCGCTATCGCTAAGGCTGGAGGGCTGAAACTTACCACACTATATCTTTGGGTCAAGCTCTACAAGAAAATGTAAAAAAATCCAAGATGGCCGCCATGATGACGTCACTGTGACGTTATTTTCAAAAAGAGTATTTTTGGACGATTTTCGGTCAGAATTATGGAATTTTTTATTTTTGTTCTTTCTTCGCAAAAACTGCATGATAAATTAGTAAATAATAATCTGATATGAAATAAAATAGGTTTTGCCCACTTTTCCATACAGAAAAGCAAATTTTTTGAAGAAATATGACGAAAACATGACTTTTTCTGGTACGCCACATGGCCGCCATTTTAAATTTAGCCCTGATCCTCTGCTCGGGAGGTTATGCCGGTAGGGTCAAAATGACCCCAATATGATTACCTATAATGTCACGGAGTTTCAGCTCTCCATTTCTTGTCGTTCGGAGATAGCGCAGAAAGTTTGGTAGGGGGGCAGTTTGGCCCACCCCCCCACACTACATCAGGCCTGGTAGGGTTAATGGGGAAGGGGAGGCAGGGGGAACGAATCAGGGGGTGTTTTTTGGCGATACTGAGACATTTGGTTTCAGTAAAAGGCAGAGCATCGCGTTGAATCAACATGCTGAAGTTTTGCGTAGTTTTTGAAAAAATATAAGGCACCGTTTCCAATTATCGTTCGTGAATGAATCGTTTATTTCGTCAAATTTTCTCGAAGTCGCGATTTTCCAAGGCGCGAGGGAATGGTTTTTTTTCTTCAAAATAAACGATTCATTCGCGATCGGTGTTCGAATGGGTTTTTTTTCTGTTGGCAATCGTTTTTCAATGGAGAAAATTCTCGCGAATAAAAAGCGATATCGCGATTCAATCGTTTTTTAATCGAGAAAATATAAGCGATTGAAAAAAAATGATTGAGGATTATAGCCGAAAGTAGTACGGCAAGGTTCAGCCTGACTGACCCGCATACACGTTCGAGTTTCTATATCATAAACACTTCAGTCAGACTATATAAATTTCGATCATTTTTTCTTCTTCCTTTTCCATTCTGCTTTGCCTTGTGTAAAACTATAGCGTGTTTCAGTTCAGTTGACGGTTATATAGATACGATGGGGATATTGAAAGAAATTGAAAAAAATATATATATACATAGGAATAATGGTTATGCATATAATTATAACTTCATATTTACATATATTTTGTACGGGACACAGGCCCGGATATGGTCAGATTGAATCATTTGCACTTGCAATTTCGTCTATTATTTTGAGTATTTCTGTGTTTTAAAGCTGGTATTATTCCAGATTTCTTGTGTAGTATTTTTCGTGAACGTTTTTGGCATCTGTGCGTGCTGAAATTTTGAGTTGATTCGTCAGGTTTTCGCTGTTCGCGTGTTTTTTTGTCCTACGATCATCATTTTCCTCGTGTAGATAGATGGCGCTGTATTAAATATAACATTGTCATACGGGGCTTTTGAGTCTTTGAAAGCACTTAATTATTAATATATAGCGTGGGCTTGTAAAACTTTTGTTGTGTGGCTCCCTAAGTGGGAGTCTATAAGTGCAAAACCCCACAGTTGCCTGGCTTGTGGGATATTTGATGGTAGATGAATACGTATATTTTCAACAAATTGTGAAAATTAATAGATACAAAGGGTAAATATATATATATATAAAAGAAATGATTCAAAGAAAATAATGATATTGATTATTTTTCACAATTTGATGAAAATACACGTATTCATTCACCATCAAATATCTCACAAGCCTGGTAATTGCAGTATGGAAAACACTGAAATTGGGCTGAACGCGGTTTGCTTGGCAAGGCAAGATGATCAATGTCTCGCCTTTTGTCTAAAAAGGAAACCTTGACCATGCGAAAATGTGTTTCAAAAGCCCTGTATAATTCTGGTCACGTGACTTGGTTGCTGAAGAATCAAACAACGACCCTCACCGCGTATGATACTATATGTGAAAAGACTGCATTAATATAAAATATGAATATAAAACGTCTTTCTATGTCCGACAGATTTTCAAATCCCACATTTAAATCTTTAGTTTCGCGAAGAAGAAAAAACGAAATCTTTAACCGATGATCGTATTCGGACGAGAATTTTTTTTGGTTAGTCCAGTAAGAGATGAAATTATATAATATTCAGTTGGTTTCTGGCTTGAACTTCCCTTTGGAATCATTCATAGTTCATTTATCAAAATGTAAAATTAAAATAAAAAGTATTGTACATATGCGAATCCAACCGTTATATGCGATTCAATCACCATTGTGATATGTATTTGATATAAATATGAAATCACTGCCGCGAATATTCTTATAATAAATAAAATTAACTTGATGGTGATTTTTTTAACTTATTCACATCTCAATAGTTTAAAAACTGTACCAAAACATGAATGGGTACCCTTTCCTAATGTATGTTTTACTATAACAAAATATACATATTTAATTACACTATTTGTCACCTTAATTAACCTAGTAATTCTCGGCTGGAGGGCTAAGCTGTTCTGGGGTGTCCGCCATGCGCCCATTCACACCTCTATCAAGTCTGTGCCGTAATCATTCTGATAATGCAATCAACGACGAACTCAAATCCACTTATGACCTATACCCGGTATTTACAAAAACAAGATATTGCGAATATCATCCTGTATTGTTTATACCAAGTTTCATGAATATATGAGGAAATTATCGGAAGTATGAAGGGAATGAACATTAATACATTGTCGACTCACACGATTATTAAATAAACATGTAATTTTGAGCGCGGACCAAATCTCCCCTATCTCCGGAACGACAAGCAAAATGAAAGCTGTCCCTCCAAGACGTTTTATTCATTCTGCGCTTACTTGCACAACTCACTGAGTAGAGGATCATGGGTAAATTCAAGATGGCGGCCACGTGAGGGTATAAGAAAAGTGATGTTTTCGTCATTTCTCATCAAAATTCCTACTTTTCTTCGAGGAAAATGGGCAAAATTTAGTTTATTTCAAACCAGACTATTATTTACTAATTTATCGTCCAGTTTCTGTGAAAAATTGCAAGCGTTTAGTCCGTATTCAATATTCAGTCGTTGTCGATTGCGTCCATAATCCAAAGACCTAATTTATATAATTGATTTAGCACCAAACTAAAAGAATAAATCATAGTATACATGAAACTAGGTTAGTTTCGTGCAAGAGAGAAGCGGTCAACAGTTTTCAATGATGCCAGTGAGACATCATGATATTCCAAAAATATCAAATCCGTATCGCTGATTGGTATTCTTGATCTATATGATTTTCGGTGCAAAGTCGCTATGTAACACAATTCGAAAAAATGCCTGTTTTGAAAATGGCGTCACATGACGGCATCAAAGCGGTCGTCTTGGATGTTTTTAGATTTTCTGGTAGAGCTTACCCATGGGTATAGCGTGGTAAGTTTCAGCTTTCTAGCTGAAGGAGTAAGAAAAATATTTAGGGCGGGGGGAGGGGGCGAAATGGCATGGGACCGGCATGGGCAGGCCCCGAAAAGCCCAGGTCAGGTAGGGTTAAAGTAGTTTAAAAATAGTCTATCCTTGGCACTCCTTTTGAAAATGTGACGCCCATCTTGAAATACACAATTTCGCACTGCAAATCAATGCCTATGAGTCTTGAAAGTGCCGCTTTGCGAATTCGATCAGTTTGCGACCATCTTGATACTCATGATGGCCCCCTCATACAAAAAATGTTGTGTCCATCTATGATCCTAACAAAATGGCATGATTGATTCACAAAATGCACACTCATTTCACATATATCAACCGGATTACAGTTCAAAATATTAGAGGGACCTAGGCTATACTATTCTCTGAGTGTTCTCAGAATAATGTATAATCAATTATATGAATTAGGTCTTTGGATTATGGACGCAATCGACAACGACTGAATATTGAATACGGACTAAACGCTTGCAATTCTTCACAGAAACTGGACGATAAATTAGTAAATAATAGTCTGGTTTGAAATAAACTAAATTTTGCCCATTTTCCTCGAAGAAAAGTAGGAATTTTGAAGAGAAATGACGAAAACATCACTTTTCTTATACCCTTATACCCTCATTTACCCATGATCCTCTACTCAGTGGATCTCTCTAAGGCATTCGATACTGTGAATCATGACATTTTACTTAGAAAGTTAGAATATTACGGTTTCCGTGATACCAGCAATCGTTGGTTTAAAAGTTATTTATCTGACAGATTTCAAACTGTTTCTGTTAATAATACTTCCTCTACCTCACAATCTATATCATGTGGTGTCCCTCAAGGGTCCATCCTGGGGCCATTGCTATTTATTATCTATATAAATGACCTGATATCTGTTTCAAGTGTCTTGAAAATTATATTATTCGCAGATGATACAAGCCTAACTGTAGAACTAATAGTTCTTTCAATCCAGTATTATCTATTATGGGGCACGATATAGAAAAGGTTGACAATTTTAAATTTCTTGGAGTTTATTTGAGTGAAAAACTAACCTGGACGAAACACATTAACGAAATATGTATAAAGGTATCACGAAATTTGGGTTTGATAAATACAATTAAACACAGCCTCAATAAGAAAACTTTATATCGCTTATTTTCCCCTATCTGTCATATTGTAATATTGTTTGGGGCAACACTTTTTCCAGGCACCTTGAGTCTCTTATTACCCTTCAAAAACGAGCAATAAGAATTATATCTCTCGTACATCCTCTAGAACATACTGCTCCGTTATTTGCTAGACTTAACATATTGCCTCTGTTAGTTTTGAATCAGTATCTTATTTTGCAACTGTCTCATAAATTTATCCATCATAGATCACTTCTACCATCAATGTTTAATAATTACTTGACAAGATTAAGTGACATACACCAGTATCCCACAAGAGGTTCTGCTACGAAATTATATCGCTATCCATTTCGGTTTTGTCTTTCTCTACACACAGCTAAAATTAAGGCTCCTAGGGAATGGAATAAATTGCCCTCCCATCTACAAATTTGCATATCAATTTCTCATTTTAAATACCTTCTTAAAGCCTTTCTACTAGCATCATAACCATTGCACATATTAGCCATATCTAATATAATAATGAGTAAATACATAGTCCAATATCATATTAATCCTTTATTTACTTTCTACCACTATGCTTTGTTTATAAGACTTTGTAATTCGTTGCCTCACACAAACATCTCAGAGATTGAATCAATGCATCTTTTCTGTTTATTCTTTGGGATATAACAAGCCCTTTGGGGTTTTCTCCCGCCACCCTAATATTTAAGGAACTCATACTATGTGATATATTGTGACTTCTGCTTTTTTCTTTATATATGTTGTATTTTGGATGGTGAATAAATGATACCAAAACAAACCAAGTGTTAGGGTTAGAGACGGAGATAGGACCAGAAAAATAGTACAATTATTAAGATTTATTAATCATCAATTTCCGGCAGTGCTTGAATGAATTCATGAATGCACCATTTAAATGACCAACACACTATTGCAATAGAGAACCAAATGTTACAATTCCATCTCAATCATTATATAGTTTAAACTTCTTTAGTTTCGAAATTGAACGAAATGTTTCTCTGATAATAATCAAAGAGATAATGACATTAGAACTGACTAGACTGTATCCAACACGTGGGCGCATTGAAGTGGCATTTCTCGTTTTGCGTATTGGGCGTGACTGGGAAATAAATGGGTCTTGAACGCGACTGAAAATACTAACTGCAAGAACTATGTAAGATACAAAATAATTGGTATGAAAATGTGAATTTGAACCGGAAATTATCTCTAACGAATAACCATCATATTGACTTAGGTAATAAAATAATATACCCAACTTGATTGGCTAGTCATCCTGTAAAGATATCAACTATTACAAAAATTAATCTGGTAAAATCGGGCCATAATTGCGCGTTATGTTTCCAACAAGCTATAATGCATGTTCTACAGAAAGTTTCGTTTTCATGGACATCGTATCAACTGTTTACTCCATTTACTCTGCCCATAAATTCATTGATGTAATAAACTTTGATTAAAACCCCCCATCTGACATGTCGCTGATTTTAGATCTGGGGTCGAGGCCCAGGTTAAAACACCTAGCTCTCGACAGATGAAGGTCACGCGTCTGACCCGTCTCACTTTGCGTCGAGAGGCGACAGGTGTACGGTACCGGGTATATGTAAAACGCATCTTATATATTTGAATTTCACCAGATTAATATTTTATTCTCTAAAAACTATGATGATATTCGATTAACATAAATAGAATTGAGATATATGATATATGATTAGTCAGTACTCCAATCACGAAAACAGGGGTGTGTTTGTCTCAGATCTAAACGAGCGCCATGTCAGATGGGGAGAGTCTTTCAGATCTGGTTTTAATCCCAATGTGAACTCAGAAAAATGCTTCAGTTTTCATTTGAATTCGAACGTTTTTGTCTCCAGCTTTCGACATTGGATTCTTTTCAGTTCACTCCCTCAAATCCTACTGCTACTGTGAATAATGATCTGTATGAATGCTTTCGTGGAAATCATATAGGAATTCGTTAAGAGCATATTAAGAGTAGAGGAAAAAACTGTTTGCTTAAATTGTTTGCGTAATTAGTATAAATTGTAAATTGAATGGTGTTGATAAAAGAAGGAGTCGCAATTGCGTCTGGTTAGAATGGCTATTAGGAACAACGTGTTGCTATTGTTAATTATAAGGCTTGGTCTAGGGCTGCATTCAGTCTACGTGGTATCTTTCGGATTGTGTTCATTGGTGTATGAGTATCAACACGATATGTAATCGGGAATGTCTATAATGGAGAAGAACACGACATAACACATCGATTGAAGGCATTCTTGGCAGTGTACCACTGAGAAAATTATCCATTACATGAGACTTTAAGACTTTCTGCCCTCAGGGTCTGTCTATGCTCCGGTCGATGATGATCCAGCACGAAAGCGAGGCATTACGTCTCTTCATCGTTTTCTAAGATGTATAGAACTTGACGGACGTAGATGGCATGATAATGCCTTGTTCATTGTATAAAGGGTATTTTTGTATGGACATCACACTGTTGCCCCGATAGATGGCAGTTTTATCAAAGAAACACGAATGACAACTCTTTACTTATTTCTCATGACTTTACATGAATCGAATATGAGTTTGCGAATCGTGTTTAATAACAAATAAGTTACTAGTAAGAAAGTACAAAGTATTAGTCGCTGAGAGGTGAAGGCAATTCGTTGATGAATGCGTACCGACTTCGAAAGATATTCTGCCCAATGCACGAGCTAAATTACATCCTACCATGACATGGCGTTATATTGAGTCATATCACCAGCCTGGGCCTGATATCATGCAATAGTAACTTCATTATATTATGCAATATAAAACAAGCATGATATCGCGTCCAGTCTTTCCCGCCTAAGCATCGGTTACAAAATCAAACGGATCCATATTCCTTCTCTGTAGCTGTACAAGGTCATCAGATCAATGCAATTACCGTACTACTGGACATACTTAATACCCACGTATTGAATGATCCAGAGGTGCGCAACACTGTGCCTAACAGAACTCCCTTCCATTCCATATACAAGCGTCAAGTTCGTCATTCAATATTCAGCCGTAGACCATTGAATACATTAAAGGCCTAATTCATATTCCATATAACAGCATTAGCACCAAATTAGAAGAAAATCATACTATACATAAGCATACGCGAGTTTCCTGTAAGAGAGAAGAGGTCAACAGTTTTCAATACTGCCAGCAAGATATCATGATGTTTCAAAATTATCCAATCTGTAACGCTGATCAATATTCTTAATCCAGATGATTTCGGAAGTAAAATCGTTATCAAGAGAATGATATATGTCACGCTTTGATTGATATGAACACCATGAGGGTCTTGAAGTAAATAGGTTCATACGGCATCTACACCCGGGTCAAGCTGAAATAGACACAAGTTACGAAACATAACGCCATAAATCTTGCACGCTACGCTCATATTTTGCTATCAGCATGCGATATATATCGTCAAATTTGAGAAACTTGGATTGGAGGCGCTTGGATAACACTGTTTTATAAGTTTCTACAATAATGTTGTGTGACTTTGTTTATAATCGCCACATTTAATACGTGATCTAGCAAATTCTACCAGCCGAGATATGTATACGCCATATGCAGGTCCGACTGGAATATTGCTGTCCAGAAAAGAATAGTTTATGACATCGAAATTAATAATAACCACTGCCGTCGTAAAGTCGAAGAGAGGGAAGGCCGCTTCATTTTGATAGAGATGTGGGTCGTGGGTATAGAGAATATGTTGTGCCGTTAGGGATATTTATAGCGTCTTTCAAATCCAGTGAAGGTGGATATATCCATCACTGCGTCATTTATATGGCGATTATCCACAGCGAGAAGATGAAGGGCTCTCGTCAACAGGGTTGAAAGAACCTTGGTCGTGCAGCTTCTTGATCCAGCTATGGATATAGCTTTGTATGGTGATTTATGCATGAATATCGCTATGAATGGATGAAAGACAAAAACCTCCTTCCTAGAGAAACGTTTTGGGGTTGTTAAATGAATCTTCCAGAGTAAATGCAGTTTGGGAGTAAGTAGACGTATTTGATGATGGTGTACTTATACTCAGTTATTTAACCAACACCTGGTAATTGCAATATTTACATATGAATATTATATTATTTGAGGCTTTGTCTGCTGAGACGAGGGCGAATTTACTCAGCGGATTTGATATAACTTTTTACAAATTGAGGTTTCTTATTACACGTTTTGCTTCGGATAGGGTACTTGGCGTACTGTTTTAACGACCTTGTTCTTGGTGATGTCTTGCCTATCAGCGGGTACTGTAGGTTAAACTTTTTCTCACTTTGATCTCTCAATAACATACTGTTCCAGTGCAGTCATGACTATCTCTGAATCGGCCTTCAGGTTTATTTTTTCGACTCCCTATTTTTAGGTCCCTTCATCAGTAGTGGTTTTTAGGTCTTCATCATTCACTATATCAAGGTTATCAGTCACAATATGTTCGCATGGTGTATAGATAAAGTTTGACGATTCAAAATAACTCTCTCAGGGGTAACGTACACATGACTTTACGCAAGCTATGTATACGGTTGGGCGAGTTAGTTAAACTCATTAAGTAATTTAAAGTGATTTTATCGTTGATCAACACACTATTAAACTTTCTCCAACCCTGCGATGGCTCCGGTGGTGAGGTGTACATATCTGGATAATATTGGATACATTCGAATGGCGGTTTGTAACATTGCCGAACCCTTTGACATTATCATTTAAACCATATGAAAACACTGTCCAAGCTCTAGCGACTAGAATAGTTCCATCTCCCGCGTTTGTCTCTCAAATCCAAAGGAGGAGTCTTTGGTAGATTGGTAGGCGATATCTATGATCTGGATACTAAAGTTGTCATAGCCATGGTCGGGGCCAGAAAAATGCGTACCTATAAGCATACTAAAGTATAAATATACTAAATCTATAGCCACCAAACCATGCAATCACTCTAATGCTGTAAAGGAGTTTGACTGGAACGTATACACGTCGGGAGTATAAAGTCGTGACTGGGAATCGTTGAACTTTATCCATACGCCATGCAAACTGGTAAGCGTGTTATGGTGAGTGATGAGTGATGAGTAAAACACCCCTGATGAAGGGACCTATAAATAGAGAGCTGAGACGAATAAACTTGAAGGCCGACCAGAAGATAGGCATGACTGCACTGGAGCAGTACGTTAGTATGGGTCAAGACGAGAAAGAGTTGAACCTACTCGTTGGACCTCACCAAGAACAAGGTCGATGAAACAATCCGCCATACTGACAGAAGTACCCTTCACCAAGCAAAACAAGTACTGAGCAATCTCAATTTCCAGGAAGTTTTAGCAAGTTTTTAACTCCAGACTAGATTCATCATGGTCTCAGCAGACAAATTAAGCTACAAGTAATATAACATTCATATGTAAATATTATTATTAACAGGTGCTGGTTAAGGAATTGCGTATAAGCACAACATCATCGAATACGTCTACTTATAAATATGAAGCGGGCCTTCTCTCTCGTCGACTTTACGTCGAGGAAGATGATTACAATTTCGAAATCAGTAATTTCTGGACAGTAATATTCCAATGAGACATGCATGTAGCGTAGCGTGCAAGATCTATTGCGTTACATTTCGTAACTTGTGTTTTATTCCTGGGTTAGGGGCCGTATGAACTCATGTACAGCAAGATCTTCATGATGTTTTTGTGAACCGCCACAATCAAAGCGTGATTGAGATATATCATTCTCTGAATAACTAGTTTACAACGAAAATCATATTTATTGAGAATACTGATCAGCGATACGGATATGATATTTGCAGAACGTGATATCCTTGAAAACTTCAACGAAACTGTTGACCGCTTCTCTCTTGTAGGAAACTAGCTTATGTTTACGTATACTATGATTGTTTTGATACCGGTAGTTTGCTTCAGCGAGCTAACTTGACGGATGCTTCTTACGAAACATTGGGCTACCATCAATCTCTCATACTTTCAGCATCAGTTTTTGACCATTGAAATAACTGACCACATTTTATTAGTGTCTTAGCCTTAGTGAACTATAAAATGCATGAGTCGAGGCTAGTTCAGCCAAAGGTAATAGGTATATTCCGAATTCAGCGAACTGCAATCTACAGAGAATGATTCAATTTGAGTTTAATAGAAAGTTCGAATCCTAGAAAATCTTCTTCCGAAAATAGGTAACGAATTTGACATGATAATGGTTGGAATGTAGTTCGCCTAAACTGCACTGTTGTACAGGGCGAGTAAAAAATGTCCTCCTTTTACGCTGCCCCTCAATTCGATAACTTCAGACGAATAAAACACCACAGGTGGATAATTTTTGGACTCACACTGCAGATGAAGTGGGTTTGTTGGTGGCCCGTTCGATGGCTGCATCATGTATCTGGTCGCATGAGAGTGACAGTCGCATGAGAGTGACAGCTTTCGTTATTTTGAATCATCTCGTCTAGTGTGCCGGAGAGTTCATATTTAGGTAACGATTCTATCGTTAGAAGCATATATAAGGGTGTAACACAATTCCAAGTCGAAATTCAATAGCCAACCCGTCATCAACATCGTGGGCTGGGTGACGTACGGAATGTCACAGAAGACCTGACCTCACGTCATTGATGTAGCTCACAAACGTTTGCTTTGCGATAAAGAATTATCAGACAGGCAGTCGATACTGCTTTAGTGATATTTTCAATGGTTCCTCTGTTGTATCTATCTCCTTGAACACGCATTCCGAGGGATTACTAACGCCTACTCCGGTTTATAAGAACGTCCCTCGACAATAAATCTCCCATAAGTATTGAGTAAAGACGTAATTACGGTTGCCTACTCATGTTCATCTGGACAGTTACTTGGAAATAATGGGATGTATATCTCTCGAGGATATGAGGCTGTAGGAATCGCAGATGGCTCTTACGGACAGATTTATTGACGATATTGGTTGGTTCCTCTTTCCTCTGGATTGGGAAACACTGATATGTATTTATATGTTTATTTATATGTAAATACGTCGACCGACGGACCAGAGCTGCATGGACAGAATGAGCAATGGGGACAATTTGGGCCTATTGGCATATTACCTCCTCAATCGTCGCTATAGAGCTGAAATATTGCTGAACGACACGCTAAATCTAATCTCTCTCTCTCTCGCTCTTTCCTTCAGCAGAGTAAATCATAGGTAAATCATGCGTAAATCATAGGATTTTCTTGAACATTCTTGCCTTTTTGCTGCATACAATCCATTATCGTAAAATTTCAGATTTGATATCTTCACGGCTGCCTGTGAAAACGATAAAGAAAATCTCCCCTTTGATATAACGGGTGTTCAATAGCTTTAGCATGCAACGAGTTACCGGTTAATCCCAAAGTAAGAGTCCGATATTAGAGAACTATTTGTAACAAGAGCGTATCAGATAAATCTTTTGACTATATCGTATTTGACACAAAAATATAACGGAGAGAATCTGGAAAATAGCATGGATTTGTAGGAGATTTGGGATAAACGTGTACAGTTGATCAGCAATCTCTCATAAAGAACTCACATACAATTTCTTCACATTTATTTTGAGAAAATATATTACACGTTACATTTAGCCAAAATGGGGGATATTCACCTTGCCGATTTCGGACAGAAGAGATTTCTGGCAAATGTGAGTGTCAAAAAGATAGGATAATAACCTCGAATCCTAAGGGCATGCGCACTCGCACATAAAGTTACCGATCCATAACGCTTGGATTTGGGATTTCCGTCAGAAAGTTGACATTTTAGCTGATTTTAGGGTGTATTGCGGGAAAATTCTACGTCCATAATTCTTTTCATTTGGTGTAAATGTTTCTAAGCCCATAGACATTGGTTTCGTGAAATGCATCATTTCTCCAAACGAAAGATAGCGATATCTCTTTCGCAAGACAATGCCTGGCCAAGATGTAATTATAATGTTCGTTCTTTGAAGCGTGAAGACAGCTTCGCTTCCGAATCGGCATTTCGAAAAAAAACATTCAGCAAACGAACACCGAACACAATCTGAGCCAAAACCAGAGCACAGCATGTGTAACACAATGACGGACGCATGTCCGTATGGACCGTTCCCTGTGGTGAGATCGGTCCTTTCTGGACGTGAGAATTCTTGGTCGTCGAACAACTTTATTCGAACTGCGGTAGAAAGAAAGTTTTGGAACGGTCCAAAAAGATCAGCGTTAACTTTTGACCGCGCCGATAACAAAATCGGGCTGCAGCACGTCCTAATCGGATAGGGCATGCGTAAAAAATGGACCGCGTTCCACGGTCCAAATTTTGACATGCTCCCTTAGATGACACTTTTGTTATTTAACTGCAGTGAATTATCACTATGACGTCAGGCTAGCGCGTGGTACTACTTCCCTCCTTTATCGGTAGGTTGATGCAGGAATGTGGAAACCAAGGCACACACATACAGCATTCTGAATATGGTGTCGACAAATCTACATAACTGATTCCAAAATCAATGGAATATCACAATCGACGACAAAAGTGTTTCGACCAGCAAAGTGTTTCCCTAGTTTTGAGCCGAGAAAGAGCTCCCAGGCAAACCGAGTATTCGGGCAATACGATATAGTAATTGCATATAAAACAAAATAAATGATAAACAGAGAAAACGAAGGATAACTCACTCGATGCTTTGCGTCGCGAGAGTTATTCTCCCGTTTTGTACTCGAAATATATTTGTGATATTCAAGCGCGTTCATGCAATAGCCTCTATATATTTAACACTGGCTGGTTTATTGCAGGAGCGATAAGTGGTCCAAATTAATTTCCAGGAGTATGGCATTCCTGCAATCACGCATTGATTATGACTGTCATAATGGGTGTTTGTGACTGATTGTGACTGTCACAATATCCTCATGGTACTCATATGAACAGTCACAACCAAAACGTGACTGAGATACATCATTCTCTAGATGACTTTACAACGAATATTATGGATTAAGAATACTGATCAGCGATACGGATTTGATATTTTTGGAACATTATGATGTCTTGTCGGCATCATTGAAAACTGTTGACCGCTTCTCTCCTGCAGGAAACTAGTCTATGTTTTTGTATATTATGATTGTCTGTTTGAATTTGGTGCTTATACTGTTATATGAAATATGAAATAGGTCTTTGGATTATGGACGCGGATATTCTTTAATGGACGACGGATGAATTATGAATGACGGACCAGACGCTTGCAATTACTATCGCACTTAGGCACCGTGCGATATTTATCGCCGAAATTGTGATCTTTGATAGGAGCTTGGTTGACTAGTCTTGTCGAACCCTATTCTACCATACCCATTTGTTACCTAGGTCGGAATCGTGTCATTTTTCACAGGATTTAGCACATGCTTTTAGGCTGGATATGTATAGGCCATATGCAATTCAATCAGTTTGTTGTCCGAAAAGGCCTTGCAAAAGCAAATCCATTGACAAATGATGAGAATATTTTGATTCAACAAAATAGCGGAGTGACTTGAATGAGGGTCTCTATAGGACGAATGAGGTCGCTATGTTGGACGTCCATTCGCGGGTTGACGGCTCATTCCAATGTACCATCGAACTTCTCTGTATAATCGGTTTACACGATGCTGCCACATTTATTACTTACTGGCATATTCCGGCAGATTTCATCACATCATGTAAGATTAGTTTTAAACCTTTCAAGACAATTATGTTCAAAGGTCGATGCGATTTTATCTCCCCTAATGGAATGTGTTACCCCATTATCGGGTTATAGAAAGTTTAGATAATACTCTTATGAAACTAGTAAATGCTATTGTAGCATGCAAATTGTCTACACTGAAAGTGTTATCTGCAATGTTCCTATGTGGTTGATAACACATTTTCTCCGCGAGCACATCAACTTTCCATTGCTGTGTCGGTCACGTAGTCATTTTGAGGCAATTATAAAAAATGACATTTTTGTTAGTCTTAATATGGGCCGTAGTACATGTCGTGCTTCCCGGGGATATAAACATTCTCCCACGTATACGTGTGCATCGAAAGTGTCCTTGGAGTTTACCATGAGTGCGTCAGATACGCTGCTTCGCAAAACAATAATGACTCAAACTGTATGTGTAAACATAAGATCATTCAATCACCAATATGCCTATAATTCTGAGAAACTTATTAGACTATTATGCATATCTAGGTACATAAAATAAGTAAACCACAGGGATTTAAAGATAATATAGTTATTACGCACGGTAATGGATATCAATTGAAACGAACACATGAATAATGTAACTCCATATATGATCTCTGGAGTCTTTGTATAGAATACAAGCGTCTAGTCCGTCATTCAATATTGAGCCCTCGTCCATTAAAGAATTTCCGCGTCCCGGTCCAAAGATCTAATTCATATAATAACATTAGCATCAAATTAAAAGAATAAATCATAGTATACATAAAACTAGGCTAATTTCCTGAGAGACAGAAGCGGTCACCAGTTTTCAATGATGCCAGCAAGACATCATGATGTTCCAAGAATATCAAATCCGTATCGCTGATCAGTATTGTTAATCCACATGATATACTTTGTAAAGTCGTTATCTAGAGTATGATGTATCTCAGAGACCATAGACCTATGTTCCGAGAATGCTGAACTCTAGTGAGAGAAACCAGGACCTCAGCTTTGTCATTCATAATCCCGGAAACACAAGAACGTTCTATAATGCTATTCTTTCTGGCCCTGTGTTTGAAGATTTTGAAACAGAAAGCAAAACAATGCATATTACTTTAAATTCTTTGCTCTCTCGTTAATAGCCTAATTACACCAAAGTGTACCATTATTGTTTCTAATATTAAATGGTAGGAATTGTGTTTCGCGGTCGGGCGAAAGCGTGCCTTCATTCATCCATTTAAGGAATCATTGATGTACAGTAGACGCCGTGCGGTATCAAAAACCGACAAGAAGATTGTTTTCGAAGGCTGCTATGAGGATGCGGAGGATATTTTCGTCTGGACGTTCGTTCTAAATTCGGTAGAGAGAAGTTGTTGAGAGAAGAAATTGCATACGTTTCTCTAAATCGGTGGGAGAATACTCACTGCGTCGTAATGGCGTTGATTCAGTTCCGATACCACTGGGATTAATGACTCCATACACTTTGTTAATGGTATCTTAAGTTTAGGTACAGCAAGGTGGTGTATTAAAAGTGAATCCCCTGGAAATGAAAGTCGTGCCTTTTCTCGAAATAACTTCTAGATCAAGTTTGATAAGGAATTTGAGATCGGTCGAACATTCATTAGTGGAGATCATACTTAGTTGAGATGATGAGTTTGAACACGATGCTGGATAGCTAGAGACTAACAATAATATGGCGTTAAGATGAATCGATAGTTTTCCTGATTTGGGATTCCTGGTCATTATGTGCGTTGGTCAGTAGTCTGACATTTGAGTCCATAAAGATACATAATGAAAGAAAGAATTAAGGTTTAACGTCGCGCTCGGCAATTTTTCAGTTATATAGCGACGATCAAACAAAATTCTGAGTATTCCAAAAAAACAAGTTATCTACCGCGTTATCTATCCAGAAGTAATTAACACAACACACCAAAAACATGTACTTACATTAAAACTTATTCAACAAACCGATTTCTCTCAAATACCCCAAAATACAGTTTACTTTTACACCATTAAAGAGATCTTCTAAAGTATCTGCTTGATAAAAAGAATCTCTTACAATCTTAAACTCTATACAGTCGATCAGAATATGTTTCACTGTGAGATCTTCGTGGCATGGAATACACCTCGGGGTAGCTGGTTCCCTTTTTAGTACATGTTTGTGAGTTAATCGGGTATGGCCGATTCTACATCGCCTGATCTTGGCTTGATCGAAACGTTTCTGGCTTCTCAGATGAGTATATCCTATACTTTTTTTGAACTCCTGAAGTTTGTTATTATCCACAGCATCTCATAAAGATTGAAACAGCTTTCTCACATAAGCAGAGCTAGAGGGTCTGAAATGGCTATATGGGATTGTTTGCTATTGGGCATTCACTCTTCAATTGCATCGATGAATGACTGGCTACTGGTTGTCAGATTCTACGTTTGTATTGGAATTAATGATGAGCAAACTAATACCTAATACCTGTCCAACCTGGCCGCTACGTTTCACTGTTTGTCTACACCGAGTGACATTTGCTAGTTCCTGTGAATAATTAATGTGACGAATTTATCAGCTTAACTTAGGGCTAACGGCAGCAGTACCATCAAAACATCGTTGCGAAACATTATATTCTTGAAGACGACTGGGGAATTCAGTTGCATTGATGTATACTACACATTCAAATTTGATTTCTACTTGGACGGAGGCGTGAATAGTGTAGTTTGATGGTCTTTTGATAGAGAATGATTGGTCAAGTATTGTTGAATCAGATGTGATATATCAGGCGGACACATTGGACCCCAGGAATTTCATGAGGATCATTAGCATAGCACACATTCGATTTCGTTCTCCGGCCATTTCTCATATTCATAATTTTAGGATCTCGTTTACTATAGTTAATAACCCGTTTCGGGGTGCGTTGAAGAACAGGCGGTTGGAGCGAATTCATGGACAACCAGAGTTAATGGAGATTAAATTAGTAGGAGTTCTTGCTGCAGAACGAGTGATAAAGATGGAGAGTGATGTCTCCTATAATAATTTATGTCATTCATTAGAAATGGAAGGTCGAATAAAAGAAAAAACTACTTACATGTGATCATATGTAGCTAAGCCTGGGTGCATAGGATTATAGAAAATTTCGATAAAGCTACAGTATTGGGTCCTCAGAAGGTCGCCTTTATAAAATGTTGCTATACCGGTTCTCCATCATGTGAAACGTGAAAAGAAGACATAGAAAATATAGTGAATACACTATAAAATTAAATCGGAACAGCTGCATCCAAAGTGGCGTAATAAAGACAGCCAATAAAATTCCTTTCGCATTTTCTGGTAGTCCAAGATCCATTCTTGCTTGTTGTGAACAGTTTAAGCTCCTTACCTTTGCACGAAATAGGGATTACACACATCCACCACACTTCGCTTAATCGAAGCGCAATTGCCAAAATAAATTTCTTTGATTCCCAAACGAATACTACTCGAAGGATATTTGCAGGACACAGGATTGGTCAGGAACCTGATCATGTCTGCAAAAGTAGTGTAGGATACACGTTCAAAACTCAATATAGAGTGCAGACAGTTTAATTTATAACCCGCACCTGGAGCATGCTACATGTATTTGGACAAGGAACCGCCTGCTCTGATATTATTTCTTGGGGCATCAGTACACAAATATCACATATATGAAAGAATTAAACGAATATAAAAACATATATATGAGGGCGATTATCAAACAAGCCCATAGGATCGCAACCATTCGCAAGTTGCCTGGAAGTTATGATATTCGGAAAAAAGTGAGATGTGTTAGTGGAGAAACCTAACATAGCACGACAGACAATTAGTCTTCCATTCTTTGAATGTTGCGCTCTGGAGGATTGGCCAGAACGACTTATGCATCATGGGGATTTTTACATTTCATATTGAAATGGAAATGTCTAACTTTTCTAACTTGTGAGTAAAGTATTTTGAAGATTACCTCACAGGAGTAATTAGAACTGCTCAACTGATATATAGCGAAACACCACTGTGTCCCGTGTGCAATCAATATGTACGTTTATATTTGAAATATTTTTCAGCAACAGCAATATTGAATCCATAGAGACGTTATCAACGACATCGGGTTGTGTACTAAAGAGTTCCTTTTTCTCTCGAGTGCACGTGTTAATCTATCGGAAATACTGCAAAGGTGACATAAGACCATCGACAGATTTTCGTAGCGCAGGTAATATTACATGATTATATTATACCCTACAATGCAAAGCTATTAAAATGTACGGGATTTATAATGATTATTGACGCAAGCATATATTGCACAGTGGTTATTTGGCCATTTGAATTCGTATTTTCTAAAGAGTTCGTTGAGATGTGACAAGAATCACCTAGGAATATCGATTGATATACCGTTTACGGCGTTCAAACAAATATAAAAGACAGCCAGTGAATCCACGGAGCATTGGTGTTGGTCAAGACTTAATAATCCGGCTATCGCTCCCCATAGCGAATGTTCGTGCTCCGATGCAATAACCATATATGTCTCAAGTGTCCAATCCAGAGGGTCAATTGCATTTCAAGCATACTTCATGGAATAAATTTTGGCAATAAATGCTATAAAAAAATAATCTTAGTCCGTTTGCTACACAACTAGCATCGGTTCAAGCCCGAAGGAGTAACACTTTGAGTAAATTTGAAGTATAGGACACATTTCTGATCAAACGCAAGATCCCCAAACGAATTTTGACTTTTCGTTTTGATGTAATCTTGGGGGACACTCAATTATAAGCGAAGTGCGTTCGGGAACCCATCGAAAATAATAGAGTCTACTGAAGAAATATAGTTTACAGCGGATCTCAATACAACTGTTGCTGACAGTCTAATCTCTCAGTTGTGAATTCGAGTTCAAATCAGCCAAGTCAGGGAGCTGGCCTCCACATATTTTCTGCTGAGTAAATAGCACAAAAGAATATATCAATTATAAATTCATGAAGCGCTTCAAGTGTCGTATCCCTAACATATAGAATCGCTGAAAATAGAAACAGGTTAAACACAGTTCGATCATCGGGATATAAGCAATTTTAGTAATAGTGTCTGTCTGTTCGTTTGGCCGCTCCGCATGACCATATGTTTGACACAAATGTTACAAAACTTCATCATGACAGTATTGAATTTTATTAAGCTTCATCATGACAGTGTTGGGTCACAGTGGATAACAGTTCAAAAGTGAAACCTGGCGCCCAATGGGACGAACTCCTAGTCATAGAGTTACAGAGCAGAAATATTCAGAAAAGGTAGTTAAGGCCCAAAGAGATCTGAAATTAAAATGTAAATATACATGCAATAAAAGAGAGAGAGAGAGAGAGAGAGAAAAAAAATTAAGGTTTAATGTCGCGTTCAGCAATATTTCAGCTATATAGCGACGATAAAACACAATTCTAAATATTATTCAAGTTAATAACGCAGTAAACTAATGCATTAAAACAGGTACATACATTAAAATTTATACAACAAACCGATCTCTCTCAAATAATCTAAAATACAGTCTTCTTTTACTCGATTAAAAAGATCTTCCAACGTAGCTGCTCGATAAAAAGTATCTCTCACAATCTTAAAATCTATACAGTCGATGAGAATATGTCTCACCGTGAGATCTTCGTGGTATGGAATACACCTTGGGACCGGCTCTTAATGAGAGTTTATCCACCGAATTGTGCCCAGTACAGTATCAGAGGGGATCCAGAAGGGAGGGAAGATGGGTAGTCAAACAGGGCATTTAACGGCCACTGAGGATCCGGGAACATGAAAGCTTTCCGGCTGGAAAGGTCAGGTGTTTAGGTAAAAGGTAGTGAATAGCTATTCAGGATAGCTGTGAGGTCACTGGATTTGACCTAATTGAAATAGAAATATAAAAATAAGTATAAAACGGGTGTGGGAACCGGAAACGTATTTGGTCGGGCGATTAGAAAAACTATGGGGTCAAGAGAGTTAAACGTTAAACCAAGAGGAATTTTTTTTACAAAATGGCATTTGGTGTCCACTTGAGCCATGCCGGGTAAACGCGAAATTTATATTAATTTACATACTGTAAAATGTTCAGTATGGCACCCGAGACAGATGCAATAGTGTAGATGAGAACTTTTCTGACTTGACAGGTATGGTTCGATACATGTACCCTTTGAGAGTATACAGCTCATGCTTCCTGTAGCATGGGTAGAACGATCCGTTTTAGACATTGTACAACTACTTTACCGAGGGTTAGTAAACACCCCAGCCCCCAGTCAGATCTTCGGACAGGATTCTCGCCCGAGCAGCTCACCGTCGGAAGTGACATCATATATAGTAGAAGCGATGTTTGCGGAAAGCCCAAATTATTTTTCAAGTCTGCATTATACCTCTGTTGACCTAGCGTGAAATAGAATGATCGCGATATATTTTCCACCGTTTGTATCGGGCTAACACAGGAAAAGTGGTTTGCTCATGTGCACAACTGAGAGAGTTGTTCGGTCGGATTCAAACGGAACGTAGAGTATGCCGTAATGTGTCGGTATACGTCATAGCCACGTCGAAAAGGTCGATTTCCTTTATTGGGGCAGGGATAAGTGGATTGAGACTGTGAAATGGAGCTTGCGATTTGGGGAGGTTGGACATTGCACTGCCCGTATTCTGTCGTCCTATGCCCGGAAAACCTGTCCCTTCTTCATAATCAAATTTGATCCCGTACAACGTCAGTGGTCGTTGATATATTTTTCACATATACTGTCATAGCAGAGACCGACTCCCAATAAAGCGAGATCACAACGTTTACAACGTTTATCGGGAACGAGTAGATAGATTTATCCTGATTAAAGTGGTGGTGGAAAGCGATGCCGGCGTACGAACTGTTACCTTTGGAGGAAACCGATCGAACAATTTAGTACTGACGCCTGCATAACATTTATGTTAAATAGATCCTACATGATTGCACTATCAACGAAGTTCGCCTGCATGTACTGAACAGTTGTACAGGGTGAGTAAACAAAGTGTCCCCCTTTTACGCTGAATCACAAGAAATGACATTTTGTGCAAAAAACCAACCCTGTCTTGTGGCGCGGTCATATATGTATATTTAGTGCAGAGATGAAGGATCCGTTCATGTGTTGAATTCATATACACAAGGATAAAAAATATCACAGTTGAACATTTCCTTGGACTCATACAGCGAATGATGTGGATTCGGTGGTGATCCGTTCCATGGCTACATCATGTATTTGGTTTCATGGATCAGACCCACAGCTTTCGTTATTTTGAGTCACTGCATCAGTCTAGTGTGCGTATGAAACATTTTCAAGGCGAAATTCAATAGCCAACCTGTCACCACCGCCGTGGGCTGGGTGACGTACGAAATGTCACCGAAGACATGACCTCACGTCATTGATGCAGCTCGCAAACGTTTGCTTTGCGATGAAGAATTATCAACCAGACAGTTTCCGATACGGCGTTAGTGACATTTTCAATGGTTCCGTTGTTGTATCTATCTCCTTGAACACGCATACCGAGGGATTATTAACGCCTACTCTGGTTTATATGAACGTCCCGCGACAATAAATCTCCCATAAGTATTGAGTAAAGACGTAATTACGGTTTCCTACTCATGTTCATCTCGACAGTTACTTGGAAATAATGGGGTGTATATATCTCGATGATATGAGGCTGTAGGAATCACAGATGGCTGTCTAGATTATTGACGATATTGGTTGATTCCTGTTTCCTCTGGATTACCAAACCCTGATATGTATTTATATGTATATTTACATATGGTTCACACAACTTTATATCAGACTGTAAAATATGTTAACTCAGTATCTGATCAACCATTCGCAAGGATATCCATTCATACAGCAACTATCTGCATTCACAATCTATCCATTCACACGACAGCCACTCACACAAGTCATGACAGCCATTCACATGGGTGAAAGCATTGGGCTTATGATCCTGTTCAGTCAGAAGTAATTACGGGTATGCAATGGTTTGTGTCAAATTCATTACCGTTCTCCTGTACCCTTACGCAATAACACATTCAACAACACATATATTTGGAATTGTTATGCGGTGCTAGCCGTGTTTATTCGTTATTTCTGTTCACAAAGCTCATTACCGTTTTACATCATTACTTTCATAACATTAACCATGTTCGATCATAATAGAACAATTCAATGTACATCATGGTAAATATTGACAGGGTCTTTTACTCAAATCTATGTATAATGCCGCTTTCATGCGGTTATCACAGATCCCATTACCTTATACATCTTTCTTTCCACGACACCAATCATATTCAATCACATTCTCAATGGAAACAATCCAAGGCCCAATTTTAATACCAAACAGGCTATTTTGCCAACCGAGTATTCTAATGGCTCTTCAGCTCACCAAGTATTACACTGGCTCTTCAGCTCACCAAGTATTCTAATGGCACTTCAGCTCAGCAAGTGTTCTAATGGCTCTTCAGCTTACCATTCTAATGACCATCCAACTGTGCATATTCAATATTACATAAGTCAACATTATATTAAACTCGTATTACTAGCATCATTATATTCACATATCCTATTGGCAAACAATACGTACAACCTCTTTATGAGTCATCAAGTATTCTAAGGATCTTGAGCCTCAAAGGCATAATATCACATACGATAGGTATAAGCGCGTTCAAAATGAAAAGTGCCTCGAACAGTACAAGTACTGTTTTCAGTTCACTCCAGGTGGTTTTCTACCAAACAAAACCTGTATAACACCACTTCCAAAGATAGGGAAAATGCAAGGAAAAAACGACAAACCGTCATGCACATATCAGATGTAGACAAATACATACACAAAGTATTTTAATGGCTCTACAGCTCATCCAAATATGCATATTCAGTATTGCGTAATTCAATATTTTATCAAACTCTATAGCTTAGCTATGTGCGCATATCTTTTTGATGGACATGAACAACTGCAAAATGGGTTATCAAATAATCTAAGGCCCTTCAGGCTCAAAGAAATGATATCATATACGATCGGTATAGTCTCATTCAAA
Organism: Hanleya hanleyi; assembly: GCA_036873755.1. Taxonomy (NCBI): domain Eukaryota; kingdom Metazoa; phylum Mollusca; class Polyplacophora; order Lepidopleurida; family Hanleyidae; genus Hanleya; species Hanleya hanleyi. The sequence continues at coordinate 123,174 of JAVTVY010040418.1, forward strand.
ATGAAAAGTGCTTCGAACAGTAATACAAGTACTATTCATTCACAGTCGTTTTACTCAAACGCACCAAACAAAGCATGTATAACACCACTACCAAAAATAAGCGTAAATGCAAGCAAGATGACATAAGCATATGTACTTTTTTATTTGAATACATGTATGGTATGACTGCTCATATGCCATGCTATTGGCCTAAGAAATAAAGATTACTAGATATACCATATCAGATATAGATAAATGAATACATTCATTTTCCGCCTCTCGTCTTAACACTATCTTGTGTTAACGCTTACCTAAACCGCTGACGAGATGGCCTGACTACACAACTGACCTCTAGTTAAACCATAAAGCCCCGCGAATGTTATAACAGCTCAAAGGACGCCCGCCTGTTATAACATTTCACAACTCCACATATGTGATTCTTGCTGCCCCAGGAGAAAGAAATGTCGTGCTATTTCCTCCTGGCAAGCGCAAGAACGTACAGTAGCGTTGCACGTCATGAACATTGCTGAACGCCACGCTAAATCTAATTCTCTCTCTCTTCCTCAGCAGAGGATCATGGGTGAATCATGGGATTTCTGGAACATTCTTGCCCTTTTTCTTCATACAATCCATTGTCGTAAAATTTCAGATTTGATATCTTCACGGCAGCCTGTGAAAACAGGAAAGAATGGTTCTCCATTGATATAATGGATGTTCAAAAGCTTTAGCTTGCAACGAGTTACCGGGTAACACCAAAGTCCGATGTTAACGACTATTCGTATCAAGAGCGTATCGATAGATACATCTTTTGATCATATGGTTTTTGGCACAAGAATATCACTGAGAGAATCTGGAAAATAGCATGGATTTCTATGGGAATTTGGTTGATCACATCCTGTACAGCTAATCAGCAATCTATGATAAAGAATTCATATTCAATTTGCTTAAATTTATTTTGATAAAATATATTACATGTTACATTCAGCCAGAAGGGGGAATATTCACCCTGCCAATTTCCGACAGAAGAGATTTCTGGCGAATATGAGTATCAAAAAGATAGGATAATAACCTCGAATCCTAAGGGCAGGCACACTAGCACATGAAGTTACCGAACCATAAAATTTAGATTTGGGCTTCCGCCAGAAAGTTGACATTTTGACTGTTTTTTGGGTGTATTGGGGAAACTCTAGGCCAATAATTCTTTTCATTTAATGTAAAGGTTCCCGAGCCCATGGACGTTGGTTTCGTGAGATGCATCATATAATTTCTCCAAACGGCGTTTCCAAAACGTTTCCAAAAATTGCTTCCAAAATAAATCAAACATCGCAATCAACAGCGCAAAGTGTTTCTCCAGTTTTGAGACGATATTGTTCCCAGGCGAACTGAGTATTCAGGCAATACAATATAGTAATTGTATATAAAACAAAGTAAATGATAAACAGTGGGAAACGAAGTGTGGTCATATCATCCAAGTTGCCACATGAACAGGTACAATAAAAGCGTACCGGAGATAAAACACATATCACGAATCGTTAGATTCTTGGTATGTGATTTGGAATAGGTTAACCAGAAGACTATTCTGTGAAGTCATGTGACGCAGTCAGTATGTCGGCACCTCTTCCCACTTCCCTTATATGTGTTGTAATTACTCTTTTTGCGTCCCGTTTTTTACTCGAAATATATTTGTGATATTCAAGCGCGTCCATGCAATATTATAAGTTATACCAGTGTCTTGCGTTGGTATACTGGCTGATATTTCGTCGAGAAGATAAATATTTTCACGAGCCCGAAGGGCGAGTGAAAATATTTATCTTCGTAACGAAATATCAGCCTGTATACCAACGCAAGACACTGGTATAACGAATTTATCACATTGAAGAGCTATTTTCCTGGTTGTTTTAACATATATCACCAACTCTAAAGAAAAACAGGCATATCACTCAACGTTGAACAACGTAAGGCATCGTGAGTCGGACAGCAGCTTCGATCATTTTTCGATCTGTTCCGCGATGCACAATAAACTGGATGAAATACTTAGCTGACATTCTGACGTTCCTGGGTTTTTTTTGGCATATAAAGCTTTGGATGATAATTTATTTCTTATCTTCATCCGCAAATACGCAATTTGCCTCGCACAACTTGTTCCAGTGGAGGAACTCGCCCATACAAACTCGCGCAGACAAATTTGCCTGAAACAGGCTTTGTCTGCAGGTGTTTGTCTTTGTCTTGACTGCGGTGGTATATGGGCCCGCGCGTCCTTGACAGCATTGGGATACGAGAATTCTGAATTGGTATACCAACGGTGGCTAACTAAGAATTGCAATACGGTCTAATGCACTATGGTAATTAACCAATCAAAACCCTACAATTTAGTCTGAAATGTGATAACCCTATATATTTAACACTGGCTTTTTAATTTCCAGCTAGTTGCCTGGAATATCACAGTCCCGCAATCACGTATTGATTGTGACTGTCACAATGGACTCAAACTACTATCGGAGTTAGCCTACCTGTCAGTGTGCCGAATTTATGATCTTTGGTGACTGGCCTTGTCGAACCCTTTTCTACAATAACCAGTTTTTACCTAGCTCGGAATCGTGTCATTTTTACAGAATTTGGCAAATGCTTTTAGGCAGGATATGTGTACACCATATGCAATTCCATCAGTTTACTGTCCGGAAAAGCAAATCCAGTGAAAAATGATGAGAATATTTTGATTCAACTAAATAGCAGAGTGAATTGAATGAGGGTCTCGATAAGATGAATTAGGTTGCTATGTTGGACGTTCATTCGTGGATTGAAAGGCGGCTAATTCCATTGTTCCATTGAATAATCGGTTTACACGATGCTGCCATATTTATTACTGTCTAGGGTATTTAGGTAGATTTTATCACATCATCTAAGATCAGTTTGAAACCTTTCAAGACAATTATGTTCAAAGGTCTATGCGATTGTATCTCCCCTAATGGAATGTGTTGCCCCATTATCGGGTTATAGACAGTATTGATAATCCTCTTATGACACTAGTAAATGCTATTATAGCATGAAAATCGTCTACACTAAAAGTGTTAACTGTAATGTTTCTGTTTGGTTGACAACACATTTTCTCCGTGACGGATTTGTCATGCCAGGTCGAACTATTCACATTCACATATGCTTGAACTGCAGATCGAAGCTGAAGCCAGCCATAATTCATAAACTATTCAGTTAATATAGAGGAGGTGAAGACCAAATGTGGGGCTGTGTGTGGGAGGTGGGGGGAGGGGGTATGTTGCTGGAGGGTACTGGTACCGTAACTAAACTGCATTACCGCGAGCACATCAACTTTCAATTGCTGTGTCGGTCAAGTGTCTAAAATTTGAATTATTTATTTGGCAAGAACACACAAACTCTCTGTGCGCATGCGTATTCAGTAGGCATTTTCTGGCAATTATAATTTTTTTGTATTAGTCTTAATATGGTTCGTAGTATATGTCGTTCTACCCGGGGATATAAACATTCCCCCCATGTGTACGTGTGCATCGAAAATGTCCTTGGAATTTACCACGAGTGCTTCAGATACGCTGCTTAGCAAAACAATAATGACTCAAACTGTATGTGTAAATATAAAATTATTCAATCACCAATATGGCTATAATTCGGAGAAACCTATTAGATTATTATGGATATCTAGGTACAGAAAATAAGTAAACCATAAGGATTTAAAGAAAATATAGTGATTACGCACGGTAGTGGATATCAATTGAAACGAACACATGAATCATATAACTCCATATATATGATCTCTGGAGTCTATTGTATAGAATACAAGCGTCTAGTCCGTCATTCAACATTCAGCTGTCGTCCATTAAAGAATTTCCGCGCCGCGGTCCAAAGACCTAATTCATATAATAATATTAGCAACAAATTAAAAAGACAAATCATAGTATACATACAACTAGGATAATTTCCTGCAAGACAGAAGCGGTCAACAGTTTTCAATGATGCCAGCAAGACATCATGATGTTCCAAAAATATCGAATCAGTATTCTTAGTCCACATGATATACTTTGTAAAGTCGTTATCTAGAGTATGATGTATCTCAGAGACCATAGACCTGTTCCGAGAATGCTGAACTCTAGTGAGAGAAACCAGGACCTCAGCTTTGTCATCCATAATCCCGGAAACACAAGAACGTTCTATAATGATATTATTTCTGGCCCTGTATTTGAAGATGTTAAAACAGAAAGCAAAACAATGCATATTACTTTAAATTCTTTGCACTCTGGTTAATAGCCTAATTACACCAAAGTGTACCATTATTGTTTCTAATATTAAATGGTGGGAACTGTGTTTCGCGGTCGGGCGAAAACGTGCCTTCCTTCATCCATTTAAGGAACCATTGGCGTACAGTTGACGCCGTGCGATATCAAAAACCGACAAGAAGATTGTTTTTGAAGTTTGCTGTGAGGATGCGGAGGATGTTTTCGTCTGGACGTTCGTTCTAAATTCGGTATAAAGAAAAAGGAGACAAGTTGTCGAGAGAAGAAATTGCATACGTTTCTGTAAATCGGTGGGAGAATACTCACAACGTGGTAATGGCGTTGATTCAGTTCCGATAACACTGAGATGAATGATTCCATACACATTGTTAATGGTATCCTAAGATTAGGTACAGCAAAGTGGTGTATTAAAAGTGAATCCCCTGGAAATGAAAGTCGTGCCTTTTCTCGAAATAACTTGCAGACCAAGTTTGATGAGAAATAAGAGATCGGTTGAACCTTCTTTAGTGGAGATCATACTTAGTTGAGATGATGAGTTTGAACACGATGTTGGATAGCTAGAGACTAACAATAATATGGCGTTAAAATGAATCGATAGTTTTCCTGATTTGGGATTCCTGATCATTATGTGCGTTGGTCAGTAGTCTGACATTTGAGTCCATAGGGATACACAATGAAAGACAGAATTAAGGTTTAACGTCGCGCTCGTCAATTTTTCAGTTATATAGCGACGATCAAACAAAATTCTGAGTATTCCAACAAAAACAAGTTATCTACCCCGCTGTCTCTCCAGAAGTAATTAATACAACACACCAAAAACATGTACGTACATTAAAACTTATTCAACAAACAGAATTCTCTCAAATAACCTAAAATACAGTCTTCTTTTAGCCGATTAAAGAGATCTTCTAAAGTATCTGCTTGATAAGAAGAATCTCTTGCAATCTTAAACTCTATACAGTCGATCAGAATATGTTTCACTGTGAGATCTTCGTGGCATGGTATACACCTTGGGGAAGCTGGTTCCCTTTTTAGTACATGTTTGTGAGTTAATCGGGTATGGCCGATTCTACATCGCCTGATCATGGCTTGATCGAAACGTTTCTGGCTTCTCAGATGAGAATATCCTACATGTCCTACAACTCTTGAAGTTTGTTATTATCCATGGCATCCCATAAAGATTGAAACAGCTTTCTCACATAAGCAGAGATAGAAGGTCTAAAATCGCTATATGGGATTGTTTGCTATTGGGCACTCACTCTTAAATTGCATCGTTGAATGTCTGGTTACTGGTTGTCAGATTCTAGGCTTGTATTGGAATTAATGATGAGCAAACTAATACCTAATACCTGTCCAACCTGGCCGCTATGTTCCACTGTTTGTCTACGCAAAGATTGTGTCCAGTTCCGCTTAACTTAGGGCTAACGGCAGTGGTACCATCAAAACATCGTTGCGAAAGATTATATTCTTGAAGACGACTGGGAAATTCAGTTGCATTGAAGTATACTACACATTCAAATTTGATATCTACTTGGACGGAGGCGTGAATAGTGTAATTTGAAGAAGGTCTTTTGATAGAAAATGATCGGTAAAGTATTAGTGAATCAGATGTGATATATCAGGCGGAAACCTTGGATCCCAGGAATTTTATGAGGATCATTAGCATAGCACACATTTGATTTCGTTCTTCGGCCATTTCTCATATTCATAATTTTAGGATCTCGTTTACCATACCGATTGAACTATAATTAATAACCAATTTCGGAGTACGTTAAAGAACAGGCGGTTGGAACGAATTCATGGACAATCAGAGTTAATGGAGACTAAATTAGTAAGAGTTCTTGCTGCAGAACGAGTAATAAAGATGGGTCATGCCCATCGGTCTTTGGTTGTGGAGAGTGATGCTTCCTATCATAATTTATGTCATTCAATAGGAATGGAAGGTCGATTAAAAGAAAAAAAAACCATTTACAGGTGATCATATCTAGCTAATCCTGGGTGCATAGGATTATAGGAAAATTCGATAAAGCTACAGTGTTGGGTCCTCAGAAGGTCGCCTTTATAAAATGTTGCTATACCGGTTTTGTGGCTTTTCATTTCCACATATTTAATGATTCTCCATCATGTGAAACGCGAAAAGAAGACATAGAAAATATAGTGAATACACTATAGAATTAAATCGGAACAGCTGCATCCAAAGTGGCGTAATAAAGACAGCCAATAAAACTCCTTTCGCATTTTCTGGTAGTCCAAGATTCATTCTTGCCTGCTGTGAACAGTTTAAGCTCCCTACCTTTGCACGAAATGGGTATTACACGCATCCATCATACATCGTATAATCGAAGCGCAATCGCCAAAATAAATTTCATTGATTCCCAAACGAATAATACTTAAATGATATTTGCAATACCTGATACAAGATCCACAAACGAATCCCGGGAAGACATCAATACAGGATTGTTCAGGAACCTGATCATGTCTGCAAAAGTAGTGTAGGATACACGTTCAAAACTCAATATAGAGTGCAGACAGTTTAATTTATAACCCGCATCTGGAGCATGCTACATGTATTTGGACAAGGAACCGCCTGCTCTGATATTATTTCTTGGGGAATCAGTACACAAATATCAGATATATAAAAGAATAAATATAAAAACAATAGAAGGGCGAATATCAAACAAGCCAATAGGATCGCAACCATTCGCAAGTTGCCTGGAAGTTATGATATTCGGAAAAAAGTGAGACGTGTTAATGGAGAAACCTAACATAGCACGGCGGATAATTAGTCTTCCTCTCTTTCAAGGTTGTGCTCTGGAGGATTGGCCAGAACGACTTATGCATCATGGGGACTTTTACATTTTCATATTGAAATGGAAATTTCTAACTCATTTTCTAACTTGTGAGTGAAGTATTTTGAAGATTACCTCACAGGAGTAATTAGAATCGCTCAACGGATATATAGCGAAACACCACTGTGTCCCGCGTGCAATCAATACGACGTTTATATTTGAAATATTTTTCAACAAGAGCAATATTGAATTCCATAGAGACGTTATCAACGACATCGGGTGGCGTGCTGAAGAGTTCCTTTTTCTCTCGAGTGCACGTGTTAATCTACCGGTAACACTGCAAAGGTGACATAAGACCATCGACAGGTTTTCGTAGCCCAGGTAATATTACATGATCATATTATACCCTACAATGCAAAGCTATTAAAATGTACGGGTTTTATAATGATTATTGACGCAAGCATATATTGCACAGTGGTTATTTGGTCATTTCTAATTCATATTTTCTAAAGAGTTCGTTGAGATGTGACAAGAATCACCTAGGAATATCGATTGACATACCGTTTGCCGCGTTCAAACAAATATAAAAGACAGCCAGTGAATCCACAGAGCATTGGTGTTGAAGAATACTTAATAATCCGGCTATCGCTTCCCATAGTGAATGGTCGTGCTCCGATAAAGTTTGGCAATAAATGCTATAAAAAATAATCTTAGTCCGTTTGCTACACAACTGTCATCGGTTCAAGCCCAAAGGAGTAACACTTTGAGTAGATTTGAAGTGTCGGACACATTTCTGATCAAACACAAGATCCCCAAACGAATTTTAGCTTTTCGTTTTGATGTAATCAAAGATAATAGAGTCTACTGAAAAAATATAGCTTACAGCGGATCTCAATGCAACTGTTACTGACAGTCTAATCTCTAAGTTGTGAATTCGAGTGCAAATCGGCCAAGTCAGAGGGTTGCCATCACATATTTTCTATTGAGTAAATAGTACAAACGAATATATCAATTATAAATCCTCGAAGCGCTTCACTTGTATCCCGAACATATAGAATCGCTGAAAATAGGAAACAGGGTATATACAGTTCGGTCGTCAGGATATAAGCAAAGCTGACTCGCATCTTACTATAATTTTAGTAATAGTGTCTGTTTGTTCGTTTGGCCGCTCCGCATGCCCATATGTTTGACCAAAATGTTACAAAACTTTATCATGGCAGTATTAAATTTTATGAAACTTCATCATGAAAGTGTTAGGGTCACTGTGGATAACAGTTCAAAAGCGAAACCTGTCGCCCAATGGGCGAAATCTTAGTAATAGATTTACTTGAAGCAGAAATATTCAGAAAAGATACTTAAGGCCCAAAGAGATCGGGAATTAAAATGTAAATATACATGTAATAAAATGTAAGTTTATCCACCGAAATGGGCCTAATACAGTATCAGAGGGTATCCAGAAGTGAGGGAAGATGGGTCGTCAAACAGGGCATTTAACGGCCACTGAGGGTCCGGGAACATGAAAGCTTTCCGGCTGGAAAGGTTGGGTTTTTGGGTAAAAGGTAGTGAATAGCTATTTCAGGATAGCTATGAGGTCACTGGATGTGACTTAAATGAAACAGAAATATAAAAAAGTATAAAACGGGTATGGGAACCGGAAACGTATTTGGTCGGCCGGCTAGAAAAACTATGGGGTCAATGGCGTTAAACGTTAAACCGAGAGAAAAAAAATATGCAAAACGGCATTTGGTGTCCACTCGAGCCAGGCCGGGTGAACGCGAAATTTACAGCGCGAGATTTACACATCGATGTGTACTTTCGGCATAATTTGCTTGGAGAAGTCCACAAAGCAGTGTATAAAGTGTACACACCACGTTGTGTATGATAATTTTTGACACACTTTGTGTATTTCTTGTACACAGTAGTTTTGAGAGAGTAGTGTGTGCCTTAATGTGTCGGTATACGTCATAGCCACGTCAAAAACGTAGATTTCCGTTGCTAGGGGCAGGGATATGTTGATTGAGACTGTGAAATGGAGCTTGCTATGTGGGGTGGTTGGACATTGCACTGCCCGTATTCTGTCGTCCTATGCCCGGAAAACCTGTCCCTTCTTCATAATCAAATTTGATCCCGTACAACGTCAGTGATCGTTGATATATTCATCACATAGACTGTCATAACCGAGACCCCCTCCCAATAAATCGACATCTATTCTAAGTACAACGTTTATCGGGAACGATTAGATAGATTTATCCAGATTAAACGCAACATTAAAATGGTGGTGGAAAACGATGCCGGCGTACGGACTGTTACCTTTGGAGGGAACCGATCGAACAATTTAGCGCCAAGCTGATAGACGCCTGCATAACATTAATGTGAAATAGATCCTACGTGATTCCACTATCAACGAAGTTCGGCTGCATGTACTGAACAATTGTACATGGTTAGTAAACAAAGGTCCCCCTTTTACGCTGAATCACAAGAAATGGTATTTTGTGCAAAAAAACCGGTCTTGTGACGCAGCCATAGATGTATATTTAGTGCAGATATGGAGGACCCGCTCATCTGTTGAATTCATATACACAAGAATAAAAAAAAACACAACAGGTGAACATTTTCTTGGACTCATACAGCGGATGATGTGGGTTCGGTGGTGATCCGCTCGATGGCTACATCTTGTATATGGTGGCATGGATCGGACCTACAGCTTTCGATATTTTGATTCACCGCATCAGTCTAGTGTGCGTATGAAACAATTCCAAGCCGAAATTCAATAGCCAACCGGTCACCACCGTCGTGGGCTGGGTGACGTACGAAATGGCATCGAAGACATGACCTCACGTCATTGATGTAGCTCGCAAAAACGTTGCTTTGCGATGAAGAATTATCAACCAGACAGTTTCCGATACGGCTTTAGTGACATTTCCAATGGTTCCTTTGTTGTATCTATCTCCTTGAACACGCATACCGAGGGATTATTAACGCCTACTCTGGTTTATAAGAACGTCCCTCGAAAATAAATCTCCCATAAGTATTGAGTAAAGACGTAATTACGGTTTTCTACTCATGTTCATCTCGACAGTTACTTGGAAATAATGGGATGTATATCTCTCGAGGATATGAGGCTGTAGGAATCGCAGATGGCTCTGACGGACAGATTTTTTTACGATATTTGCTGGTGCCTGTTTCCTCTGGATTGCGAAACCCTGCTATGTATTTATATGTATATTTGTATGTTAATACGTCCACCGACGGATCAGAGCTCGACAGAATGAGCAATGGAGACAATTTGAGCCTGTTCGCATATCACCTCCTCAGCAGACAATCGTCGCTATAGAGCTGAAATATTGCTGAACGCCACGCTAAATCTAATTCTCTCTCTCTCTCTCTCTCTCTCTCTCTCTCTCTCTCTCTCACTTTCCCTCAGCAGAGGATCATGGGTAAATCGTAGGATTTTCTTGAGAATTCTTGACTTTTCCGGAATACAATCCATTATCGTAAAATTTCAGATTTGATATCTTCACGGCAGCCTGTGAAAACGGAAAAGATTGATATAATGGGTGTTCAATAGCTTTAGCATGCAACGAGTTACCGGGTAACACCAAAGCAAGAGTCCGATGTTAACAATTATTCGTAACAAGAGCGTATCAATAGATAAATCTTTTGACCATATGGTTTTGGGCACAACAATGTCACTGAGAGAATCTGAAAAATAGCATGGATTTGTATGGGATTTGGTTGATCACATCCTGTTCACTTGATCAGCAATCTCTGATAAAGAATTCACATTCAATTTGCTTACATTTATTTTTAGAAAATATATTGCGGGTTACGTTTAGCCAGAAGGGGTAATATTCGCCCTACCGATTTCTGACAGAAGAGATTAGTGTCAAAAAGATATGATAATAACCTCGAATCCTAAGGCTAGACACACTCGCGCATGAAGTTACCGACCCATAAAATTTAGATTTGGGATTTCCGTCAGAAAGTTGACATTTTGACTGTTTTTAGGATGTATTGAGGGAAAACTCTACGCCAATAATTCTTTGCATTTGATGTAAATGTTCCTAAACCCATAGACGTTGGTTTCGTGAGATGCACCATATGATTTCCCGGGGCTAGGGGCCGTATGAACCCATGTACTTCAAGATACTCATGGTACTCATATGAACAGTCACAATCAAAGCGTGACTGAGATACATCATTCTTTAGATGACGACTTTACACCGAATATTATGGATTAAGAATACTGATCAGCGATACGGATTTGATAGTTTTGAAACATCATGATGTCTTGCCGGCATCATTGAAAACTGTTGACCGGTTCTCTCTTGCAGGAAACAAGCCTATGTTTATGTATTCTATGATTGTCTTTTTGAATTTGATGCTAATACTGTTATATGGAATACAAAATAAATCTTTGGATTATGGACGCGGATATTATCTAATGGACGACGGCTGAATTATGAATGACGGACCAGACGCTTGTAATTCTCCAAACGGCATTTCCTAAACACATTGAGCAAACGAACACCGAAAACAATCTGAGTCAGAGCATAGCATGCGTAACTGATTTAAATTTGTGCAAATTGCAATGACTCTATCTTCGCGCCTTTGCAGCCTAACATCCATGTTTTTTCGACGTATTTGGAAGCGAAATTTTCGTATTATGATATCTAAATAATGAAATACGATACCATCTGATGTTATATAATAGTACCGGTATATGCGCCCGTCATAGTTAGTAAGCGTTTTGTAAAGCTCCAGTAAAAACACCATGTGAACAAGATAAACTAGATTTACTTTACTCAATTGCCGTAATATTACAACGTTCCGATTATTAGTTTGAAGTTGATATCAAACCTGATTCGAAGACATGAGTTAGTGAAATATATTATTGTGGTTTAAAACAAACTTGAATTCGCCATGTTTACCATGCATTTGCAATGTTTACTAAGAAATAGTCCAATCTCAATCTCAGAAGTATTCTAGTTCTCCCAATATGTTCGTAAATTGCTGATAGATAACGTTGCGATTTTTATCTCTGGAAATCCGGAAAGCTTTTTGTCCCCCGCCGCAACGCGGCCGGGGACTTTAAAATGGTTCTTGCTTCTTTGTGTCCGTGGATCCCTTACAAACATAAACGTGGGGATTGCGTAGGGAAAGTGTGGGGTTTTGGTGGGCGCGTGGGGTTCGTGTGGGGCGAAGCGTGGTTTGGAACTTTCCTCGTGGGGATAACGTAGGGTTTGTGTGGGGCAGCTGCCCACGGTTATGCAAATTTAGCATAAATATGGGGATTATGTAGGGCTGATGTGGGGATTATGACGGGTGAATGAGCGAGAATTCAAAGTTCGCGTGGGGATGATGTATACCTTTATCTGCTATATATTCAAAGTCTAACGTGGGGTTGGTGTAGGGAAAATGAACTTCGGATTTAATCGACTGAGTTGTTTGTAGGGATTAGGTGGTGGACTTTTTCCAGCGCTCGTAGACAAAGTCCAATGTAGGGAATGTGCCGGGCTGTGCTGAAAGTTTAAGTCCGGCGTGGGGATGATGTAGGGCAAAATGCTCGCCGTTTTCATAGCTTAAGATAAACGTGGGGATTTTGTTGGGCAAGCATTCTTTCATGCATAGCCTAAGACGATAGTGGGGTGGGGCGATATTTTATTTGCACATATAGTGTGAGATAAATGTGGGGATCATGCAGGCAGACTGTGAACTCTGTTTTCTTAAAAGAATATACAAAAACATTTATATTTTTTTCATGATCCTATAATACTCGAAATGAAAACTATTTATTTAGATTTGTATTTTTTTGATGCATTTTCAATCAAAGTTATTAAAACGTTTTGTGCCGGTGTATCGCGAAAAATTCCCGTCGAATCGACACCATGCATCTTTCACGGTAAACCTCTCGTCGTGAGGTGAAAGAAATGTGTAGCAAAAGATATATTTTTGAAACGGGTATCTGTACAGGTTTAAAAATAACTAAACAGAATCAAATATCGAAGAGATACAGGCAGAGTTATCAAGTGTTGGTTACCATCTCCGGCGTATCCCCCTCATATTTTCGCGGAATATAGGCCGTGCCCATTGCCCTATAGGACTAGGTTTAAAGATTGCTAGAATATCAATTCACTGATCATATGTCATAAGAATATTCCTACGAAGTAGGCTACAGATCGCAAATTGTCCGGTAATGAGTGAGTCCATCCGAATCCTTTCGTCGGCAAAATAAGGAGAACCGTTGACATTAGAACCTTAATTTTTGGCATGAACGTGCATTAGGGCATTGTTACCAGCAAGTTCTGATCTGAAATAATTCTGATTAAAATTAGATTTATAAATAACACTTCAGTATATTGTTATATATATGTAAGCTGTAGCCTGTAACGTGTATCCTGTTTCACATCCAAACATGTCATCATTGCCAAGAAAACTGTGGTCCGTTTTGCTCCAGCGTTTTATCGCATTTAATGACTAGGCCTATCAGTTACTCTCCGGCTAAAAATACCCTACTGCATATACCCTCAAAATTCAGCGCTGTTTGCACAACGAAGCTGAGGTGGTTTAACGTTTATCATAAAGAAAATCACCGATCAACTGCCATAGAATATAATGTGAAACAAGGAAACCGGAATAGTACATTCATCAGATTGCCGATACCCAAAATGTGTTGTCTCATATATCTAGATAACAACGTGATGTAGAGACGCTATTTATTCGTCTTTGTACCGGTTATGCTCAGGAGAATCACATAGAATCATTATTATCTTGTGCATAGAAGGTGTTGGTCTCGAGTTGAATTACCGTAAACTACATAAATGCTACCTTTCTATACTATAGTACTATATATAAAAATTTGGTGTATTGTTGGGAAAATAATGTGATTTAAAAAGTTGTTTTGATCCTGGACAAGGGCACTAAAAACCACTAAAGAGATGTAGATGTATTTTCACACGTAAAGCTTGAAATCTAGTGAACCTATATTATTCAATCTGTTTCCTTTAAAAAAAAAATGTAAAATTAAATCGTTGATCGTTATTTATTTTGGAATGAAGGCGCATTAGGAGACTGTTACCAACAAGTTCTGAGCTGACCTATTTTTGATGGAAATTTCTGGTGATTTTTGATGAAAATCAGTGGCGATTCTGACTTGGGCGGTGCCCATCTTAATATAGGCAGGATTTCAACTGGGGGTGGGGATTTCCAAGAGTTCAGTTCGCGTTCGAGTCCTAATGCCTACTGTACTTCGTAGGTCCTGTGACGTTAGTCACACTGCTCATGTTTTTTAATGTAATGCATGAATAGAAGTTCTGTGTCTAATGTATCGCATCCATAAATTTCCTCCGATATATAAGGCTAAATCACGACTATAAATGTGAGCCGTCTCAGGCCATTGCCTATTAATTTGCATGTTAATCGAGTTGTCTCCCTTCATATCAAGACTTTCTACAAGCAAATTTGCGCACGCAACACCGGAAGTGGGGCTCGATTGTAAACATTGGATGATATCTCAGCTGCTATTTGATCGAAACATACATGAAGATGCTTAGTACCTTACTGATGTGCATTTTCACATTCTTTATGGCCCTTCAATATATGCTTATCCAGTGCATATCTCGAATACCATCAAACTGCTCACTATGAATCAGGTTTCTGTGACCTGATAACTTGGAGTTATCGAAGAATCGAGAGGTTTTCAGATGCACAGCTTCGTATATAAATTTGAAAAAAATATTACTTGTTGTTTGATAGATCTGTATATCTCGAACCCTATGCTGTTAGTTATATGAGCATAAAATGGTCTGATCAGTAATGAGAGTGATCTGAATTTATTGTGTTTTGTTTTAGCCAGTTTTGTAGGGGTCAATGTTTGACTGCCATTATCATGAAACTGGAATATCTGTATGTTCAATCATATTTGTTTCCTGTATTAATTTATTACGATAGCTCGGGCATTCAGAATATACTAATCGTTTTTCATTGTTTGACTTCCAGGTTATGTTTGCAACCAGTTCAAGCGCACACTGTGGTCCAAAGTAAGGAGAGGCATCACTCAGAAATGCCATGACGCAGCAAGGTCAGGTAGAATCCGCCAGAAAACACCATTGAAGCAGCATGATCTCCACATGTCAGAAGAGCTGGTGGACTCTTCTTCAGCTTCACCCTCATCTGCCAACGACAGTCCCCCAAGGAATGCTAAAGGCCATCCCACAACAGGTGGAAAAAGACCAAGACAGATTTTTTTAAACCTTTGAGGGATGAAAAAAAAAACATTCTACTTGACACAGACTTTCAATGTGCTTCCCATTTTGTGCTCGGGTGTTTTAAGACATGATACAATATATATTTTATGCTGTTAAAGAATAAAAGGTGGAATACGCGTGGATTTTGCCTTTGCTGGTGGTTATTTTAAGGGATGGATGATATTGCAGGAGGAATCGGGACAGACTAGACAGTCTGTACAAATGACATGCCCTTTCAGATAGAAGATGCCCCCTCCCCCACACCCCAGAAATTCTGTACAGATGGTGTTTCAGTGCTGGCCGGGAGAGGAGAGTGATCACTCTCCTCTCGCCTCCACTCTCCTGAAAGTATTTCAATGAGAGTTAACGATCACTCGCCTTGAAAGTAAACTAAATACCTATGATGCTTACGAATATCTTGATATTGCTCTCCTCTGCTCGCCTGAAGAAACTTGGAGGAGAGTATTCGGCAGCTCGCCTGCATTTTACTCACGATCCCCACGCCATCCCCTAGGGTTACTGTGGAGATGTTGCCATACCTCTTTGTGGGGTTTCCTGCCCCATATTGGAATTACTGCCCCGCAGATTCCCCATGTGAGGATATTGTGGGGTTTTCTCTCCCATGCTGGAATTACTGCCCCACAGATTCCCCACGTGGGGATGTTGTGGGGTTTTCTGCCCCGCAGATTCCCCATGTGGGGATATTGTGGGGTTTTCTCTCCCATATTGGAATTACTGCCCCGCAGATTCCCCACCTGGGGATATTGTGGGGTTTTCTGCCCCGCAGATTCCCCACATGGGGATCTTGTGGGGTTTTCTCTCTCATGCTGGAATTACTGCCCCACAGATTCCCCACGTGGGGATGTTGTGGGGTTTTTTGCCCAACGTGAGGATATTGTGGGGTTTTCTCTCCCATATTGGAATTACTGCCCTGCAGATTCCCCACCTGGGGATATTGTGGGGTTTTCTGCCCCGCAGATTCCCCACATGGGGATATTGTGGGGTTTTCTCTCCCATGCTGGAATTACTGCCCCGCAGATTCCCAACGTGGGGATGTTGTGGGGTTTTCTGCCCCGCAGATTCCCCACGTCGGGATATTGTGGGGTTTTCTCTCCCATGCTGGAATTACTGCCCCGCAGATTCCCAACGTGGGGATGTTGTGGGGTTTTCTGACCCGCAGATTCCCCACGTGGGGATGTTGTGGGGGTTTCTCTCCCATCTTGGAATTACTGCCCCGCAGATTCCCCACCTGGGGATATTGTGGGGTTTTCTCTCCCATGCTGGAATTACTACCCCGCAGATTCCCCGCGTGGGGATATTGTGGGGTTTTCTGCCCCGCAGATTCCCCACTTGGGGATATTGTGGGGTTTTCCGTACATTGCTGGAATTACTGCCCCACAGATTCCCCACGTGGGGATGTTGTGGGCTTTTCTGCCCCACAGATTCCCCACGTGGGGATATTGTGGGGTTTTCTGTACCATGCTTGACTTACTGCAGAAATATTTTGGGTCTATCCCATACCAGCTTTAAATATAGTTCCCCGCATCATCCCCACATGTAGGGAACACGTGGGGCTGAGGTTGGGATAGTGTGGGGATTTAATTCAGCAAGCAGCATTAAGAAACTCCTTTTCCACGACTAAGTCCAATGTGGGGATTTTACCAAATCCCTACACATTCCCCACATTGGCTGTCCTACACATTCCCCACATGATCCCCACACAGCTTGCCCGACATAAACCCCACAAATTCCCCAGCTTATTGGTTTGTAAGGGATGTCCGTGTACGTCCGTGCATGTCTGTTCGAAGCGACAGCTTCCTAACGCTTTTTTGGATTCTTCCGAATTTCGGAATACGCATTCCTTGCGACAAGACGCCAGTCCGTATTGCATTTCAGCAACATCTGCCTGAAGGTGGCGCCACTAGTTCTTGCTTCTTTGTGTCCGTGGATGTCCGTGTACGTCGGTGCATGTCTGTTCGAAGCGATAACTTCCTAAAGCTTTGTTGGATTCTTCCGAAATTCGGAATACGCATTCCTTGCGACAAGACGCCAGTCCGTATTGCATTTCAGCAACATCTGCCTGAAGGTGGCGCCACTGGTTCTTGCTTCTTCGTGTCCGTGGATGTTCGTGTACGTCCACGCATGTCTGTTCGAAGCGATAACTTCCTAACGCTTTGTTGGATTCTTCCGAAATTCGGAATACGCATTCCTTGCGACAAGACGCCAGTCCGTATTGCATTTCAGCAACATCTTCCTGAAGGTGGCGCCACTAGTTCTTGCTTCTTTGTGTCCGTGGATGTTCGTGTACGTCCGTGCATGTCAGTTCGAAGCGATAACTTCCTAGGGTGCAGTCCACAGTAGACCCCTCGTTGCTGGAAATATACCCTTGGTATAGCCCTTCCGTCTTTCCGAGATGCCAAACCATCCAGAAAACCCATATAAAAGTATATATTTTCTTCATGGTAATGCTGATACCATTAATTCAACATACAAGCCAGTTATGCAAATTTAACCCGGGATAAATTGTCTTCCATCGGAACGTACTCCATATTTTCTGGGAAATCTATTAAAATGACCCAAAATACGCCATATTTCGTTCATTTCCTGGAAAAATCTTGACAATCGATTTCAATAAGATTTCGTCTCAGTGTTCCCCGTCACAAGGCGAGATAAAAAAGCTATTCAAAATATGGGGTCGACCAGGCCGTTTTTTGTCACATATTCCATATGTAACATAACCCTATTTTTAAACACCTGAAAAACGTACGAAACTGAGGCTGACGAAGGTTGACTTCGCGGCCCGACTCGCCATATAGCTCAACCGAGCCACCCATCCGCATATGTCATTTTGAAGGAATGGTAGTACCCAGAAGCTTGGTACTATAAATACTGGCTACCAAAAAGGGAAGGATAATTATCATGTGGTCAGACCCGGACGCTCTGCTGTATTGAAATTTTTGAGGGGGGACCAATAATCCGAAACTATGGACTACTCCCCTAACGCTTTGTTGGATTCTTCCGAAATTCGGCATACGCATTCCTTGCGACACGACGCCAGTCCGTACTGCATTTCAGCAACATCTGCCTGAAGGTGGCGCCACTGGGTCAAAATGGATCTTTTTTTTTCGTGTACGTCCGTGCATGTCTGTTCGAAGCGATAACTTCCTAATGCTTTGTTGGATGCTTCAGAAATTCGGAATAGCATTCCTTGCGACAAGACGCCAGTCCGTATTGCATTTCAGCAACATCTGCCTGAAGGTGGCGCCACTCTTTCTTGCTTCTGTGTATCCGTGGATGTCCGTGTACGTCCGTGTACGTCCGTGCATGTCAGTTCGAAGCGATAACTTCCTAAAGCTTTGTTGAATTCTTCCGAAATTCGGAATACGCATTCCTTGCGACAAGACGCCAGTCCGTATTGCATTTCAGCAACATCTGCCTGAAGGTGGCGCCACTAGTTCTTGCTTCTTTGTGTCCGTGGATGTCCGTGTACGTCCGTGCATGTCTGTTCGAAGCGATAACTTCCTAACACTTTGTTGGATTCTTCCGAAATTCGGCATACGCATTCCTTGCGACAAGACGCCAGTCGGTATAGCATTTCTGCAACATCTGCCTGAAGGTGGCGCCACTGGGTCAAAATGGATCTTTTTTCCGTGTACGTCCGTGCATGTCTGTTCGAAGCGATAACTTCCTAACGCTTTGTTGGATTCTTCCGAAATTCGGAATACGCATTCGTTGCGACAAGATGCCAGTCCGTATTGCATTTCAGCAACATCTGCCTGAAGGTGGCGCCACTAGTTCTTGCTTCTTTGTGTCCGTGGATGTCTGTTCGAAGCGATAACTTCCTAACGCTTTGTTGGATTCTTCCGAAATTCGGCATACGCATTCCTTGCGACAAGACGCCAGTCCGTATTGCATTTCAGCAACATCTGCCTGAAGGTGGATTTCAAAATCTGCCGTCTAACTTCGAAAATGTTGTTGTTGCTGCATCAGCCGATCATTGGCCTTCCGTAGAAGATACTACATGTATAGGCTAATACATGTACCATGCCATGAGATAATGCTTGGGATTGCATTTCGCCCACTTACACCTACAGGTGGCGACACCTGGTGGCAGATTTAAAATTTGGTTGCCGGGCAATAGGTTGTTGTCTTCAGCTTCTCGTCAAATTTGGTTTGCAGATAATGCCTTGAGATGTCACTTGGGGTTGCTTCTCGGTTACATAATTTCCATGCTTCACTGCAGGGAAACTATATTACAGAAGCAATCAACTTTCAGTCAATCGTTCTGAGATGATCTTAAAACTTGGGAAGGCAGAAAGACCCTTCCACATCCAACGCCTATGAAGCAGCAGTTGCCTCCCTCATGTATATCCCCTGAGACCAACAATGCTAAAAAATATTGCTGCCATTTCGGCGGGGGACCTAGCATCCTCTGGCTGCTTGTTTTCTGTATTAATTTGTAAAATCCCAGGAAATTTGCGACAGCTTTTCTTACCTCAACAACAAGCTGAGCACGGACACGTGATTAATAAATCCTATCCAGGCATGACCCGCCTATGTTTATACAAGTACCTACATGAAATTGGTATATCGCAAAATCTGTGTAAAATTCAAGCGGAAAATTCAAATTGCAGTTCTCTGCCGTCGATCATAAACAAGTTTCGCTTTCACAACGACACACTTTATTTATTTGTCATCATGATGATCATTAGCATCAAATTAGATGAACGAATGAAATACGAATTTATTATGTATTTAGCAGGAAATATTAAAGAATATCCTTACTTGTAAAAGTATTATTTCACTGCAGTTAGATGACACTTTTGTTATTAAACTGCAGTGAATTATCACTAAGATGTCAGGCTAGCGCGTGGTACTATTTCCCTTCTTTATCGCTACGTTGATGCAGACATGTAGGAAACAAGGCACACACATACAACATTCAGAATATGTTGTCGATAAATCTACATAATTGCTTCCCAAAATAAATCAAATATCGCCAGTTTTGAGACGAGAAATAGTTCCCAGGCGAACTGAGTATTCAGGCAATACAATATAGTAATTGTGTATAAAAAAAGTAAATGATAAACAGGGGAAAACGAAATATAACTCACTCTTTTTTGCGTCCCGTTTTTTACTCGAAATATATTTGTGATATTCAAGTGTGTCCATGCAATATCCTCTATATATTTAACACTGGCTTTTTAATTTCCAGCTAGTTGCTTGGAGTATCACAGTCCCGCAATCATGTATTGATTGTGACTGTCACAATGGACTCAAACTACTATCGGAGTTAGACCTACCTGTCAGGGTGCCGAATTTGTGATCTTCGCTGACTGGCCTTGTCGAACCCTTTTCTACAATACCCAGTTTTTGCCTACATGTAGTTCGGAATCGTGTCATTTTTACAGAATTTGGCAAATGCTTTTAGGCTGGATATGTGTACGCCATATGCAATTCCATCAGTTTACTGTTCGGAAACGCAAATCCAGTGAAAAATGATGAGAATATTTTAATTCAGCTAAATAGCAAGCAGAGTGAATCGAATGAGGATCTCGATAAGATGAATTAGATCGCTATGTTGGACGTTCATTCGTGGATTGAAAGGCGGCTAATTCCAATGTTCTATTGAACTTCTCTGTATAATCGGTTTACACGATGCTGCCATATTTATTACTGTCTGGGATATTCAGACAGATTTTATCACATCATCTAAGATCAGTTTGAAACCTTTCAAGACAATTATGTTCAGAGGTCTCTGCGATTTTATCTCCCCTAATGGAATGAGTTACTCCATTATCGGGTTATAGACAGTATAGATAATGGTCTTATGACACTAGTAAATGCTATTATAGCATGGAAATGGTCTACACTAAAAGTGTTATCTGCAATATTTCTATATGATTGATAACACATTTTCTCCGTGACGGATTTGTCATGCCAGGTCAAACTATTCACATTCCCATGAGCTTGAACTGCAAATCGAAGCTGAAGCTAGCAATAATTCATAAAATGTTCAGTTAATATAGAGAAGGTGAGGACCAAATTCAAGCCCCATGTGGGACTGTGTGTTTTTTTTGTGTTGGGGGGGTATGTAGCTGGAGGGGAGCTGGTACCGTAACAAAACTGCATTGCGGCGAGCACGTCAACTTCGCATTGCTGTCTGTTACGTGTCTAAAATTTGAATTGTTTATTTGGCAAGAGCACACAAACTCTCTGTGCGCATGCGTATATAGTAGTCATTTTGAGGCAATTATACAAAATGACATATTTATTAATCTTAATATGGGCCGTAGTATAGGTCGTGCTTCCCGGGGATATAAACAGTCGCCCACGTGTACGTGTGCATCGAAAGTGTCCTTGAGGCTTACCGCGAGTGCATCAGATACGCTGCTTCGCAAAACAATAATGATTCAATGTATATGTGTAAATATAAAAACATTCAATCACCAATATTCCTATAATTTGGAGAAACTTGATCCTGACAGATTATTATGGATATTTAGGTACAGAAGAGAAGTAAATCACGGGGATTTACAGACAATATAGTGGCTAGAGCATGGGCGTCGCTAGGATTTTTCAAGGGGGGGTCGACTATCATAGCACTTTATGCGAGGGTGCAGGGGCCGCCTAGGCCCCGGAAGCTCCGGGGTCCTAGATCGCCGGAGATGCGTTCTAAGCGTTTTCCCGGATTTAAATCTGAACATAATGTATGCAGATTTAGGGTTATATTATACAGCTCTGGGACCTTAGATGGCATGAGATGCATTTTGAGCGATTTCCAACAATTATAACACATCATTTGTCAAATATCAGTATTATATTTTATTCTCGTAGGCTAACCCAGTGGCGTCGGAACGTAATTGAAAGTGGGGGGGCCATTATCACAGCACATCAGGCGGGGGTCCAGGGGCCGCCTAGGCCCCGGAAGCTGCGGGGTCCTAGATTGCCGGAGATGCGCTCTGATAGTTTTTTCCGGAAATAAAACTAATCATACTGCATGCACATTTATGATTCTATTTTCACGATTTTTTTCTCGCAATTATAAGCATGCATCGATATGGAAAACATCGCACCTCATGCCTGCATCCATTTGACGTTCTAGTTATATTTAAAACATACAAAACGATGACTTTTAGTTCTTGGGAGGGAAACCAATATGCCTACTGATACGATTCATTCACACAAAGATAAAACAAGGAAATCTTCACAGCCCAACAGGCGAGGGTCCGCGGGCCGCTTAGGCCCCGGAAGCTCCGAAGTTCCAGATCTCCAGAGAGATCAAGCGTTTTCCCAGAAATAAATTCGAACATAATGTATGCAGATTTATGGTTCTATTTTCACGTATGTTTCGCATTTATAAGCACTCATCGATATTGAAAAAATCATACTCCATGCCTGAATCCATTTGACTTTCTAGTTATATTTAACACATCAAAAAAAACAAAAAAAAACACACATACACATAAAAAAACGATGACCTTTACATCATGGAACATTAGAACCAATATGATAGCGATTCATTAACACAAAGCTAAAATGAGCGATCCTCACAGCCTGGCAGGCGAGTGTCCAGGGGCGGCCTAGGCCCCGGAAGCTCCGGGGTCTCCGGTTGCCGTAGATGGGTTTTACGCGTTTTCCCGGAAACAAATCTGAACACAATGTATATAGATTTATGGTTCTATTTTCACATTTGTTTCGCATAAACCCGCATCGATATTGAAGAATATGCCGGACTCCATTTGACTTCCTGGTTTGACACACCACTACTACGCATTATTTCTTTCTTTTCCCTTTTGCTTTTTTGTTTTGTTTTTGTTTTTGTTTTTGTTTTTGCTTTTTCTTCTGTTTCTTTTTTTTGGGGGCGTCCAAGGGGGAGGGGGGGGGGGTCGTTCGCACCTGACGACCCCCCCCCTAGCGACGCCCCTGCAGAGGGCATCAATTGAGACGAACACATGAATAATATAACTCCATATATGATCCCCAGAGTCTATTGTATAGACACAAAAGACATAAATCCCAAGAATGCTGAACTATAGTGAGAGAAACCAGGACCTCATCTTTGTCATTCAAAATCCCGGAAACACAAGAACGTTCTATACTGATATTCTTTCTGGTCCTGTATCTGAAGATGTTGAAACAGAAAGCAAAACAATGCATATTAGTTTAAATTATTTGCACTCTCGTTCATAGTTTGATCACACCAGTGTACCATTATTGTTACTAATATTGAATGGTGGGAATTGTGTTTCGCGACCGGACAAAAAAACGTGCCTTCCTTTATCCATTTAAAGAACCATGGACGTCCAGTGGACGCCGTGCGATATCAAAATCTGACAAGAAGATTGTATTCGAAGGCTGCTATGATGATGCGGAGTATAATTTCGTCTGGACGTTCGTTCTAAATTCGGTATTAAGAAAAAGG
Organism: Hanleya hanleyi; assembly: GCA_036873755.1. Taxonomy (NCBI): domain Eukaryota; kingdom Metazoa; phylum Mollusca; class Polyplacophora; order Lepidopleurida; family Hanleyidae; genus Hanleya; species Hanleya hanleyi. Next base: position 146,875 of record JAVTVY010040418.1, read on the forward strand.
AGACAAGTTGTCGAGAGAAGAAATTGCATACGTTTCTGTAACTCGGGGGGAGAATACTCACTACGTGGTAATGGCGTTGATTCAGTTCCGATACCACTGGGATTAATGACTCTATACACTTTGTTAATGGTATCCTAAGTTTAGGTACAATATAGATCCCCGGAATTATAATGACTTTGATGGAGATGGGAGCAAAGCGGTGTATTAAAAGTGAATCCCCTGGAAATGAAAGTCGTGCCTTTTCTAGAAATAACTTGTAAACCAAGTCTGATAAGGAATAAGAGATCGGTAGAACATTCTTTAGTGGAGATCATACTTAGTTGAGATGATGAGTTTGAACACGATGTTGGATAGCTAGAGACTAACAATAATATGGCGCTAAAATGAATCGATAGTTTTCCTGATTTGGGATTCCTGATCGTTATGTGTTTTGGTCGGTAGTCTGACAGTTGAGATGAAGGTTTTAATTTCATGTTCATTGGTGAAGAGAGGAGCAACGTTATATATTTTACACAGCGGGGTTCGATGAGGATACGCACTGAGAGAGAGAATTAAAGTTTAACGTCGTGTTCCCAATTATTTCCGATATATAGCGACGAGCAAACAAAATTCTAAGTATTCCAACAAAAATTTGTCAACAACCCAGCAATCCAAACCCGAAAATACAGTCTTCTGTTACCCGACTAAAAAGATCTTCTAAAGTAGCGGCTTGATAAAAGAATCTCTTACAATCTTAAAATCTATACAGTCGATCAAAATATGTTTCACTGTGAGATGTTCGTAGCATGGAATACACCTTGGGGCTGGTTCTGTTTTTAGTACAATTTCATCAGTTAATCTGGTATGGCCGATTCTACGTCGCCAGATCATGGCATGATCGAAAAGTTTCGGGGTGCTCAGATGAGTATATCCTACAGTTTGTTTGAAACTCCTGAAGTTTTTAATTATCCATAGCCTCTCATAAAGATTGAAACAGCTTTCTCACATAAGCACAGATAGATGGTCTGAAATCGCTATATGGGATTGTTCGCTATTGGGCACGGACTCTCAAATTGCATCGTTGAATGGCTGGCTACTGGTTGTCAGATTCTGCGCTTGTATTGGAATTAATGACGAGCAAACTCTACCTAATACCTGTCCAATCTGACCGCTAGGTTCCACTGTTTGTCTACACCGAGTGACATTTGCCAGTTCCTATGAACACTTAATGTGACGAATACATCAACGCAACTGTGTCCAGTTCCGCTTAACGTAAGGCTAACGGCAGCAGTACCATCAAAACATTGTTGCGAAACATTATATTCATGAAGACGCGAAAGTATACTACACCTTCGAAATTTGATTTCTGCTTAGACTGAGGCGTGATTAGTGTAGTTTGAAGGTCTTTTGATAGAGGATAATCGGTTCATACTCCATGTAAGAGGCACGAGACAATGCATACAATAGCCAAGTCTGGGGACAACAATGTGTCTAGACTTGAGCCTTTTCAGCGACACAAAGACTCGGACAATAGCTCCCTACATGAAGTATCTACCGGATAATCGGTCAAGTATTAGTCGAGCAGATGTGATATATCAGGCTGAAACATTGGACACCAGGAATTTCATGAGGATCATTAGCATAGCACACATTTGATTTCGTTCTCCGGTCATTTATCATTCATAATTTTTGGATCTCGTTTAGATGGGACACCAGAAAAGAATACCGATTGAACTATAGTTAATTACCCGTTTCGGAGTATGTTAAAGAACTGACGGTTGCAGCGAATTGATGGATAACTGGATTTAATGGAGACTAAATAAATAGGAATTCTTGCTGCAGAACGGTAAATAAAGATGGCTCTTGTCCTGCGGTCTTTGATTGTGGGGAGTGAGGGGCATAATGCTTCCTATCAAAATTTCTGTCATACCTTATGAATGAAAGAACGATTCAGAGATAAACCTAATGAAAGCTGATCTTATCGGTCTAATCATGGGAGCATAGGATGATAGGAAAATTCGGAATGGCGACAGTGTTGGTTCCTCAGACAGTCACCTTTCTAAATTGTTCTTTGCCGTTTTCCTGGCTTTTCATATACACGTAATTAATCTCCAACATGTGAAAGCGCGAAAAGAAGAAATGAACAATTTAGTGAACAAATATACTATAAAATTAATTGGAACAGATGCCGCCAATGTGACGTAATATCACATATTTGAAAGAATTACACAAAATAAAAACAATATAAGGGCGAATATCAAACAAGCCGATAGGATCACAACCATTTACCAGTTGTCTGGAAATGGATTACACTTTTCAACTTGTAAATGATTTATTTCGCAGAATACCTTACAGGAGTGCTTAGAAACGCTCATGGATATATAACGAAACACCACTGTGCACATATCCCATGCGCAATCAATATGTATCTTTAATATTCCTGTTGCAGAAAAATATTTCACATATAAATCCATAGAGACGTTATCAACGACATTGGATTGCGTGCTGAAGAATTCTTTTTCGCTAGAGAACACGTGTGAATCTACCGCCGGTATTACTGCAAAGATGACATAAGACCATCGACATGTTTTCGTAGCGCTGTTAATAATACAGGATTATATTATACCTTGGATGCTATTAAAATGTACGGGTGTTATAATGATTATTGACGCAAGCCTATAGTGTAAGTCGTTATTTGGCCATTTCTCATTCGTATTTTCTTAAGAGCTCGTTGAGATGTGACAGGAATCACCTAAGTATATCGATTGAAATACCGTTTACCGCGTTCAAACAAATATAAAAGACAGCCAGTGAATCCACAGAGCATTGGTGTTGGTGAAGACGTAATAATCCGGCTATCGTTTCCCATAGCGAATGTTCGTGCTCCGATGCAATAACCATATATGTCTCAAGTGCCCAATCCAGGAGGTCAATTGAATTTCAAGCATACTTCATCGAATAAAGATTGCCAATAAATGCTATAAAAAATAATCTTAGTCCGTTTGCTACACAACTGTCATCGGTTCAAGCTCAAAGGAGTAACACTTTGAGTGGATTTGAAGTACGGACACATTTTTGATCAAACACAAGATCCCCAAACGAATTTTAGCTTTTCGTTTTGATGTAATCTTAGGGGACACTCACCTATAACTGAAGTGCGTTCGGGAACCCATCAAAGATAATAGAGTCTACCAAAGAAATATAGCGCCATCTAGGATACTGTGGATCTCAATACAACTGCTGCTGACAGTTTAATTTCCAAGCTATGAATTCGAGTGCAAATCGGCCAAGTCAGAGCGCGGACTTCCACGTATTTTCTACTGAGTAAATAGTGCAAAAGAATATATCAATTATGAATTCCTGAAGCGCTTCAAGTATCGTATCCTGGAAACCGAAAGAGGTTCGCCATAGTTCGGCCATCGGGATATTAAATTGACTCGCATTTTACTATAATTTTAGTAATCGACTCTTTTAGTTTGTCGGCATCGTATGACCACATTTTGACCCAAATGTTAGGAAACTTCATCATGACAGTATGAATTGTCGGCACCGTATGACCACATTTTTGGCTCAAATGTTAAGAAACTTCGTCATGACAGTATGAAATGTCGGCACTGTATGACCACATTTTTGGCCCAAATTTTACGACAATTCACCATGACAGTATGAAAAGTAATGAAAGTTTATCATGACAGTATTGGGGTTAATGTGGAAAACAGTTCAAAAGGAGCATCTGAGGCCAATGAGGCGTACTCCGTTGGGCGTCAGGATATCCAGAGAGTGACTTGAACCAAAATATAAAAGGGTACTTAACGCCTACCCAGAGGGATCTGGAATTAAAATGTAAATATACATATTATAAAATGGGTGAGTTTGTCCACCTCTGATTCAGGCTCAGTACCATATCAGAGGGGGTCTAGAAGAGAGGATGAGTAGTCAAAAAGACATTTAACGTTCACTGGGGGGCCGGAAACATGAAATTTGTCCGGCTGATAAGGTAAGATTTTGGGCTAAAAGTTAGTGGATAGCTATGTCAGGATAGCCATGAGGTCTCTAGTATTTACCTGAATAAAACAGCAAAAAAAAAGAGAAAACACCTTTTAGGACCGAAAACTGTTTTGGTCAGGTGGTTAGAAAAACTATTGGATCAGAAATTTTAAACGCGAAATGTACATTAATTTACATACTGTAAAATGTGTGTGTTTATCTGTCGTCAACGAAAAATGTTCAGTATGGCATCCAAGGCAGATACAAGAGAGTAGGTGACGATCAACAAGGGCAAATAAACTTTTTCGCTAGTTTAAATAAAGACCCGTTTGAAATAATCAAGATAGTGTCCACCGAAATAATATATTTAAACGCACTATTTAGTGGTCATGTAAAATGCCGGATTACTGACAATAAATCACAGGACTCCACTGACCAATATTCTGACTTCATCATATCATAATGCATCCCGAAGAGCATGATATTGGTATATCGTGTTTTAAATCTCGCTACCGCCAAATCTAAGGAATATCTACCTTTCAATCACATCCCACCCACCCCACCCAATTTTGAAATGGCAAAAATTGTCCTGTGACCGCATATTTTAGAACCTCTATTCCACCAATGCTTCACTGGCAAACAAGCATCGAATAGTCATATAATAAGCTAAAAATGATAGTATGAAAATCACTCATGGTGGATGGGTTCGACAACTGGCCCAGCTATGGGCTATCATGGGAAGCATGAGGGCATTCCTTTATTTTCACATCTGTCTCAATATGGGAATTTCGATAGATATGAATGCTGGATATTCAGAAATGCTGGGGATTCGATTTCATAACATTGTGAAAAAGCGTCTAGCCCGTTAATCAATATTCAGCCGTCGTCCTTTAAAGAATTTCCTAGTCTATATTTCAAATACCTATACTATATAGCAGCTTTCGTAGCAAATTGAAAAAAAAGTCATATGCTAGTTTCGTTATAAAGTCGTTATCTAGAGAATGATGTATCTTAGGTACGCTTTGTTCATATGAATACCATGAGGATCTTAAAGTACGGCCCTTAGCCCCAGGTTAAGCAGAATTAGAAACAAGTCACGAACGTAACGCTATAGATCTTGCACTCTAAGATCGTATTTTTCTATCAGCAAGCGACATGTATCGCCAAATTTGAGAAACTTTGAGTGCGGCGCTTGGTGGTATAGCTCTGTTCCCTGCAAAAATGGTTTGTGGCGTTGAATAAATCGTCACATTTCTAAGAGAATCTACTTTTGATAACTTTTTGATGTGAAATTCATTAACAGTTTACGAAGGAGAACTCTTATAGTGCCTGTTATCATGGTTATGTCGCCGTTGGTATGAAAGCATATTTTTGCGGATGATTTCAATTTACCCCAAAAATCTAATGAGACATGCCGAAAGGCTATATCAAATGCGTGTATCTGTCAGCTTGTGTTACCTCACGAGATTCAGTTGTATCAGAAATGTACAGGAGCTGCTCATGAAGAATATACATCCACTAGCTTTCACTTTCTCATGTAGGCTTTAGTGTAGATGTAAACATTGACGGTTTATGCTGACTCGCTGATAAAAACAATCCTTTGCTTCCGTTTCCGGTTCTCACGATCGTTCGATGACCTTCTGGCATGAAAATGGCTGTTGACAGTTACACCATGCTTGATCAATCAACGCAACCTGTCTGGTGTGATATGTTTGTATGCATCCACCTCAAAGGGATGTGACCTAGTTACGGAAAACCCAAAGGTGGGTTTGAGAAGGATAGGTTTTGTCCTACACGACAAGACAAAGGTAGATTCGAGAAGGATAGGTTTTAGCCTACGCGACAAGAGAAAGGTGGGCTTGAGAAGGATAGGTTTTAATCTACTCAAGACAACGGTGGGTTTGAGAAGGACAAGTTTTAGTCTACACGACAATACAAAGGAAGGTTTGAGAAGGATAGGTTTTATTCTACACGACAAGACAAAGGAAGGTTTGAGAAGAATGGGTTTTAGTCTACACGACAAGATAACGGAGCGTTTGAGAAGGATAGGTTTTAGTCTACATGACAAGACAATGGAGGGTTTGAGAAGACAAGTTTTAGTCTACACGACAAGACAAAGGTGGGGTTGAGAAGGATAGGTTTTGGCCTACACGACAAGACAAAGGTGGGATTGAGAAGGATAGGTTTTATTTAGTCTACATGACAAGACAATGGAGGGTTTGAGAAGATAAGTTTTTGTCTACACGACAAGACAAAGGTGGGTTTGAGAAGGATAGGTTTTGGCCTACACGAAAAGACAAAGGTGAATTTGGGAAGGATATGTTTTAATCTACACGACAAGAGAAAGGTGGGCTTGAGAAGGATAGGTTTTAATCTACACGACAAGACAGCGGTGGGTTTGAGAAGGATAGGTTTTGGTCTACACGACAAGACAAATAAGGGTTTGAGAATAATAGGTTTTAGTCTACACGACAAGACAAAGGAGCGTTTGAGAAGGATATGTTTTTGTCTACACGACAAGACAAAGGTGGGATTGAGAAGGATAGGTTTTATTTAGTCTACACGACAAGACAAAGAAGGCTTTACGAAGGATACTTCTTAGCCTACACGAAAAGATAAAGGTGGATTTGAGAAGGAGAGGTTTTGGTCTACACGACAAGAGAAAGATGGGTTTGAGAAGAATAGGTTTTAGACTACATGTCAAGACAAAGGTGGGTTTGAGCAGGATAGGTTTCAGTCATGTGTGATTATACTGGATTGAACAACGCTTTCCTGGCTGCCTATAACCCCGAAACAAGAACCAAAATATTTCTTTTACCATTTCGTGTCAAATGTCCTTTGTAATCAGAATGGATAAGGTCATCTGGAAATCCATGATGAGGCCTCCAGCTAATAAGGACATCTCTACTTTGAATCGGATATGAGTCTTCAAATCTTGTTTAACAGGAAACCTTCGAGGAAAATGTGGAGGCGAGAAAAATGTACATTCGAATAAGGATATACTTCAATAGATAAATAATGTATATGCAATTCCATGTGATGATAGAGTTTGTTCTTAAACAACATTTTGCGCTGCAATTCATTACTATTACTATGTGTTCGGTTCGGTCAGAGCACAAGTATCATATCACAACGTACATGTATCATCAACTTTCTATCACGCCAAATCATTCATTATAGGAGTGTAAGGACGGTATCCAATGATAAAATTTATGGCGACTATCTCCGTATTCTTTTTCATTAAACATCCAGAAGATTCCTGACATAATCATTCTCGCGTCATCTAGACACGTATACCAAATTAGGAAGTACCATCAATAGTAATCGTCTTTTGTGGACAATGTTAACGTAAGCTAGTTTATCTTTTCAAGCTATGAGCTAAATTACTGGAAATGGAAAATCTAACTCAGGTTTATTAATAGAATCGGGATTTGCGTTATTTTACAAATTCACCTGCCAAGTCGAGAATTCCCAAATCACCCAAGGCTGGCATAATTTCAAATCGGAATCATGTTTACATGCAACACACTCGAATACAAGAAAATATGACTATTTCCCTCAACTGATTCGAAAATACTGAAATTTGTGAAGCAAACCCACCTAATAATATTGTGCAATTCCTGAAGAATGTTTTGACGAATAAAAGGGACTGTTTTACTATCGAGCATAAAGTTGAAACATCAAATTCATGAAGGTGCATTACAAAGGACTACATGTACTTGATACTGTTACAATATTAACGCGTGGCCAAACATACGACATAGCGTTTTATATTTATCATATTTCTTTATGACTAATTGGAATTTTATCGGGTTGGTAGCATTAACCCTTTACACAACACTGAACACCAATGCCAGTGTCTGTCATTTAACGTATTGTCTTTGTTGTTGCTGTTGCTGCTAGATGGATAAGGGAGTTAACTTATCCAGCTTTACACGTTCATGTTAATCTATTTCCATCGAAAAACGCTGTCGGCAAAACCATTCAGCTGGATGGGCTATCCTTCGAAATGCGCTATGGCCTACTGTCATCTTTGTAGCAATCGTTCATACAAGAATTTCCGGGAAAATACTCCAAAGACCTAGATCTGATGAGAGTTAGCCCCAATACAAAATGTGTAATTCGAAGCTTGTGTAATTGGAACAAAATGACCCGGTCACTGAGTGAAAAATCTGGTTTCTATTCTCATGAAACTTGGCTGAAACTGCATGGAATCTGTCCCAATCCGAGTTTCCGACACGTGCCTTGTTCTGTCGCGTTCAGGCAAGCGGTCAACCAGTGGGAAACTAGTAACTATTTTCTGTATGGTTCATTGTGCAACGTATCTTTAAAGATTGCATAATCAGCCATACAACGAGTCCCCATTTAAGAGGTTAATAACCCCCCGCTCATAATTTTCTCAGATGTGGTCCCACTACCTCTTATCTTATCACTAAGCCTTGATAATAAATACCAAGTTTAATATCAAGTCCCATACCGATTCCACATGATATCTTGTACTAAATTGGATCTTTGCAAGTTCTGGTATAAACTGTCATGTTCTTCTTTGAACTCGTGCTGATGAATTAGCCTGTCTATCCGGCTACAGAATCGTACAGAATCACCGATACCTATATTTTCTTGAATAGCCAATTGGTGTCAGAGTCTTTGTACGTCTATTTTGAACATCATCACATTTCAAGTTAAATACTACACTAACGTTCATTCAGTTACCTTGATCTGATGAATGGGGTAAATTGATCCAAGCCGTAAACGCTTGTGATGTCATATAGCCGATCATGATATGAGCTTCTCAACACCATGCAGTGAGGAATTTCTTTGATGTCCGTGTGATTTTCAAATATTTATTGATTTTCAACGGGAAGTGCTCATTTCCTGCGAATAGCCAATCAAATTTGAATTTTAAAGTGGCCATACAGTTGCACTTCTCCTAATATGGACCACGGAATATTTATAGCGCCATGACATCATCAAACCGTATTCTGATCAGAAACGTCGGATGTAGAGAGATTAGGAGTCGGACGTGTTTACACATTTCCACCGAGAAATTTGTCTAATTCTGTGGATTTCAGCTGATCTTAGCTCTGCTTTTTGTGCAATATATTTTGTAAACAGTTTTGACAAGTACCTGTGGTGAAATTTTGGAATTATTTCTCAGTTTTTTGCTGTTCAGGGTGTTTTTTGTCTTTGTCGGTTCGGCTCGGTTTGGGAGGGCAGAGGTCTGCCATTACTACCGTCTCGGTCTTTGTGACCGAGAGGGTCGGCGGATCTTCTTCTCTCTCTCTCTTCTTTTCTCTGTTTGTTCGCTGTCTGTAAATATTTCGTATTCTGCTGGTGTATATATTTCCTTGTTGGTTTGGTTTAGTTAGTTGTTGGTTCGTTTTTCGTTCGGTTTGGCTTATGTCGATTTGCACATATTTGTGTATATCGAACTGGGCTAAATACATGAACATAGTGAAGGTATAGGACTGTATGTTGTAGGTTACCCCTCAGAGTACAGGTTTGCGCGAGTATTCGTTCTCTGTTCTTTTGTTCCTCGGTATTGCCAGGCAACTCGAAAGACCTAGAGCTGGGCTAGTGTTCTGCCTAGACCTGGGGTTCTCTTGGGGAGAAAGTTTATTGTTTAGTGACACTGATTGTAGTATACAGCTTTGGGGTGAGGCTCGCTCGGGGGTAGTCAATGTGTACTCTGTAGGAGAGCACGCTGTTGAGGTGTGTGAGTGTCATTCTTTGTAGTTGTAGTGAGAGTCCCTATTTTTGGGGGGGGGGGGTTACTATGGCGTCAAACTATGAAAGTTTGATAGACCACTGAGCGTAAAACTCCTAGGCTTAGGGAACGCTAATGCGATTGATATATACCACGCACTGAAAAACACTGTTGGATTTGCACGGTCAGTTCTTACAAGTCTGATACAGGTATCAAACACCCCGTGGAAAGTCACACTAACAAATGAAATTCCTAAAATTCGCCTAATGCTGGAATGCATTCGCGTTGGAGATCAACGTGTTCATTTTGAGGAAATAGAACCAAAGACGAAAGGACCATGCGACTTTCAAGTTTCTGCGATTAGAACTGCATTTGAGTTCTATGGTGATGTTCTCTCTATAGAAAAAGAGTTATATTCGTTTGATAGAGAGTTTCAAACGTACTTTTCCTTTTATTTTAGTTGGAGGGATGGGACTTCCTGTTCGGTATAAAGGTCAAGTGAAAACATGTTATACTTGTGGATCAGAAGATCACATGAACTCGAAGTGTCCTTTAAAATATAAATGCCCAATTTGTCACTAGGAAGGAGGTGCCTAGAGATGCAGTGACTAACAACGAAAGAAATGTTTCCTTGGGTCCTCGTCCTGAAGTTCGAAAAGAACTTTGTGCAGAGGCTCTCAAGCAGAAAAAACATCTGTCAGCTAGAGAGCCTCAAAGTAAAACAGTAGACACATGGAAGACTGTAGGTCCTGATGTAAAGGCCATCAAATGAAAGACAAACAACATCGGTCATCAGAGGATAGACTCCGCCGGGGGAAAACTGGAAAACCACAAAAGAGAACGACAAAACCTCAAACCACTACGCGTCTCTCTTTGACAAGATGGAGGAAGATTGTGGTTCGGAGGATGAAAATGTTGTCAGTGATAGTGAGGCTTGCGGTGGTGTGGATGCCGAGCCAGGTCATCATAATTCTGTTTCTGATCAGACTGAAAGTGTTGACATCGCATGGACTCCGGGAGATGTTACCTCATCTGAATTGACGAGTGACAATTTACCGGATACTGGTCGTGTGTCGGGTCAGGATGCACCTGTACAGTCTGTTGATTCGTGCATTAATCATATTCACTCTGGTGTAGATTTAAACTTTACACCAAATGAGGAAATAGTGAATGAATTCACAGATCATGAAAGTAATCAACAGTCTTACAGTAATACAGCTACCCGAATCAGGAAAAGGAGAAAACTTCAGATATCGAAACCGGCAAGGAGCCTGGAATTGTCGATGCTATCTCCACTCCGGCCAACGATTCAACTATGCTCTCTGAGGAAGAGTATGTTGATTGTAATGAACGTCCACTGAAAGGCGAGATTTCCTTGAACCAAAGGTTGAAGGACTTGTTGGGACAAGAGAGAGAGAAAAATGTTTATAAGAGGAAAAGTAAAAAAAGAAGAGACAAAACTAATGAAAAACAAAAAGAAAGGTCAAAAAGAATTACCCAATAAAAAACGTTAACCTTCTTTAAGTTAGCCTTATATATCTTGGCTTTGGCAGTTTGGTATATCATTTCTTTATACAGATTAAAAATAGCTCAGTCACCAACTATCATTCAGTGGAATTGCAGAGGAGTTTGGTCAGATTTAAATGTACTCCAATTATTAACCCAAGATTATGAACCATCAGCTTTTTGTCTCAACGAGACCTTTCTGAGAAAAAGCAGATAAAGGTAAATTCAAATTTCGCCAATACACAGCTTACCATTCCTACGCTTTAGACGAACATGGAAAAGCTACAGGCGGCTCTTCAATATTGATTAAAATGGGTGTTTTACACAGTCCCGTTGATTTAGTAACGGATTTACAAGCTGTCGCAGTTCGTATTACTTTTTTTTATTATTTTATTTTTCTCAGTCCAGATTACACTTAATTATACTAATATTCGAGATATTTGACTCCATCTACATGTATGTGACATATCAAGCTAATAATATTATGAAATAGCGCACCAATGAAATACAATATTTCAAGACTACATAGTGATATTGACAGATGTTGCGCATCATCATATGGTATAGCACCTGAACTCGCAGTATTTTCTTATTGGGTATTGCAAATATACTAATAAAAAAAACTCATGCCAGTAGGCCCATACTTGATTAAACTCCTCGACCTTTTGTGCACTTACTGCAATAAATTTCTGAGCTAAATATACATTTTTCAATTTGTTCTTAAAGCCATTAACTGTCAACGCTCCTTTTAAACACCTAGTGGAATATATATAATGTTTTAAAGTCATTAAAATAACATTTTCAATTTGTTCTCTCTTGAAGGGATAAATAATCCCATATATAAACATTTGTTCATTAAAGGCAAATGTTGTTTCGGCAACTTCATGATATACTCTCTTGATTTTTAAGAATAGTTCTTGCACCTGTTCACATTCCCAGAATAAGTGTGTCAAAGTTTCCTCCTCTTTTGCACAAAACGTACACCGAGGTGAATCAGTTTTCTTTATTTTGAAAAGAAACTTGTTTGTGGCCAATACAAAATGATTTATTCTATATTGGAACCACTGATACTTTGTATTTATTGTCATTTTAAAATTAGCCTTATAAATTTGTTTCCATTGTTCAGTATTTATATTATCAAATATAGAATTCCATCGTTGCTGTCCTCTTGGTACTATCTGGTTTTTCACTAGAATTTTGTACATATCTTTTGATCCCTTTTTGCTCTTTAAGAATATTTTGATTTGCTGTGGAATTGGGTGTTTGTAAATTATATGTCTTTATCCCATTTCCATTATCACTATGTTTCTTAACTGCCGATATGACACTATATAATTGTAAAGAGTTAACGTTAATCTGACATTTTTCCTTAAAGTCTCTATGGGACAGCAGCGCACCCGTTGTATCGTAAAGATCATTTACCGTACGCACCCCTTTTTGGTACCAGGTTTTGTAAAAAAGGGTTTATTATCAATTTTAATGTTCTTATTATACCACAAAGAGCTTGCTAAATTTTCTTCCCATTTATCTAGCATTATTTTATTTGATAGTCTAATCCACGACTGAAATACGTCTTTCCAAAAGGCATTTTGTAATTGGTCCATATTTTGTCTTATATATTCCTCCCCGAAATTTATCAAGTAATCTTCTGAAATTGTTACACACAGTATAGTTTTCCATTTTGGGTTTTGGGTCAAAATTCTCCTAATCCAAGTTGTTTTAAGAGCATCAATAAAAGCAGAGATATGAATCATATTTAATCTCCCCTCATCATAGTCTTGTGTCACTACTTCTCTTTTTACTTTTCCGAGAGGACTTTTCCAAATAAATTAAAAAAATAGTGTGCTTAATTTATTTATATAATTGTCAGATGGGTTCGGAAGAGCCAGGAATAGATGATTGCGCTGAGGTATAATTAGAGTTTTCAAAACAGTTATTCGTCCGATTGGTGTCAAGTTTCGTCTACTCCAGTGCTTAATCATTGCCTGTACAGAAATCAATCTCTTTTCAAAATTTATTTTACATATATTTGCCAGATTGATATCAAAATCTATACCTAATAATACAAATCTATCTTTTCCCCATTGTAAGTTCCAGCCGTGACACATTTCATTTTTACCATATTTCATATTTCCGATCCATATAACTTGAGTTTTAGAAAAATTAATTTTTAATCCGGAAATTTTACCAAAATTGTTTATTTCTATTAAAGCTGCCTTTAAAGATTTTTCGGATCCGTCGAGAATAAGGGACGTATCGTCAGCAAACTGTGATATTTTTAATTCGACATTACCGATATATATTCCTTTAATATCCTTATTACATCTTATTTTAATTGCTAAGATTTCGGCGCATAGAATAAAAAGGTATGGGGAAAGTGGATCCCCCTGTCTACAGCCTCTACTAACATTAAAAAAAAAGCAGACAAATTTCCTCCTTGGTTTACCGCCGATGTTACGTTTTTGTAGAATATTTTGATCCAATTTTGCACAGATGGGCCAAAATTAAATGCATTTAATACTTTATTCAAAAATTTCCATGATATTGAATCGAAAGCTTTTTCGAAATCGGAGTCCTGGTATTTGTCTTTCCTCTGTATACTGTAGAATATCATATATCAATCTAGTGTTTTCTCCAAGATATCTTCCAGAAATAAAATCAGTCTGATCATTATTAATTAAGGAATCAAGAACGGACTTTATTCTATTAGCTATACTTCCGAAACCAATTTTGTATACGGTATTCAGCAGTGGAATGGGTCTCAAATTCTTCATAAAGTGACGACGTTTGTCCCCCTTGGATATACAAGTTGCTATTCCTTGCTTCTGAGTATTCCGATATGTAATTGTAATTCGACAGTTCCCCCTTAATCAAGCTAAAATTTAGTGACCGAATAACAAAATATGCTATCTGTTTCCAAAAAACTTTAAAAAATTCTGACGAAAAACCGTCGGACCCAGGACTCCTGTTGCTCTTCATATTCTTTAGCGTAGCTCCCGCTTCCGCATATGAGGGAACCTTCCAACTTGAGGGAATCAAAATCTGTTAATTCAGGGATTTGCAAATTAAGTTCTTCTAAATTCACGTCATCAATATTTTTATCTTCAGTATAAAGATCAGAATAAAAATGTTTAACTTCCTTTAAAATTTCCGTCTGATTCGTAATGTTTTCTCCTGTATCAGTTTCTAATCTCGGTATTATTTTACTTGTGAAATTGCGAGTTTCAAGTCCACAAAAAAGCTGGTTGGTTTTTCTCCCTCTTCTATCCATTTAGTCCTAGATCTCACAATATTTCCCTTAATTTTCTCCTGTCTCATATTTTCTAGTTCTTTCTTCTTATCTTCTAATCGTTCAGAATTGTCTGTAGTAAGAGTTTCTTCTAATTGTAATATTTCTTTTGATAGATTTTGAATATTTTCCCGCTCTTTCTTTTTTTTAAAGCTGGCATAAGATATAGTTTTCCCTCTTAGTTCCATCAAAAGGGTATCTAAAAATAATTGATCATCAATGGTAAAATATATCACTTCGTCAGGAATGGTTTCAATCTTCTCAGGGCTATAGACAGGGACCGCATACTGCTCTCTCACTTCCTTTATTTTTTTATTAATACTGATAACATATTCAATGTCACTTAGCAGGGAATTGTTTAACTTCCACAACCCTTTACCTCTTTTGAATACACTTAGTTGGATATCTAGAATCACCATGGAATGGTCCGAACGATAGCTAGATTCTATTAAAACATGTCGTATGGATTTTTTCTACGCCAAGTATATCTTCTCCTATCCGGATATAGCTCTCTAAAAGGGTCTCTTAAACTATATTCTTCCATCTTCTCTAGTAGATTAATTCTAGCATACTGATTGTTTATATGTAGATAATTGTAATAGTCACTTTCAGGATTGATAACTAAATTCCCACAAATTATGTATTTTTCATTACCATACTCTTCTATTACATTGAATATCTCGTCAACAAACTGAGGGTTATCTGTATTTGGACCGTATATTGTTAAAATTGTCATTTTCTGTTTCTCAATTTCTATATCTAAGGCCAAATAATTGGCATGATTGTCCCGTTTTTCCTTTAATACATTGAATTCAAAATTATTTCCAAAAAGAACTGCGACCCCTCTGGAATTTGATGCATATGAACTGAAAAAGCATTTATACCCCCACTGATCGATAATTGCGTTTTCACAATCTTTGGTAAAATGAGTGTCCTGTAGACAATAAATTTTGCTGTCTTTCCCTTTTAAGTAGTTGAACACATCTTCCCGTTTTTCATAATCACCTAGGCCCTGGCAATTGACACTTAACATTTTGATATAACTCATGTTTGTTATATAAATTCACGAATGTGCTATTTCTCAGAGGAAGTTCAACTATATTGCGAGTCCAAGTGCTAATTATTATACAAACATGACAAAGGCATAGATAAAATGGATAATACAGACTGAGAATAACCATACGTATAGACTGTTTAGTAATATTGATCTCCGGAAGTCCTTTAACTATATATGACTTTGGACAATGTACGTACGCCAAATTCAAAAATAGAAAAATAATAAAAATCTTAAAAAAATATACATTTCTTCCTGGTTTTGTGTTACAGTCGGTGCACTTGCCCAAGCTTGAGGATAGGCGCATAAACAGCAAAATGTATTAAAGCTAACCTGCGCACTCTGAAAATCAACGTAATTAATTTGTTATAAGTATTGTACACATGTACACTAGGGAAGATCGAATTATTTCATTAATATTGCTCTATGCAAACGCATGGGTTTGTTCACGATGAGTTACATCGCAATGGGACCCATGGTGTTGTTACATAATCCATAGGGCCCGGTCACCATTTCAAACGGCAATGTGTTCTCCTTTGGTTGTTCTAGGCTTCTGAACTGGGCATGTTGTTACATAACCGATACAAACCTTTATCTCACAGGGCTATTCCGTGCCATGGTATTCCGACGTGTATACATAGCTAGCTTGTAAGCAGCCAGTTAGAATAAATCGTGTCACCTTATACCAAGAAAATGCAATACACCATGTCTCCCAAGTTAGTAGACATGCGAAAAAGTAAGGATTAGAATTACCTAGAATTCGGAACATACCCACACATAATTGAAATGATTCGTCCTTTCGAACCCAAGTTAAACAATAATTAATTAGACAACCCAACATTTACAGAACATACTGTGTATATGATCAATGATGATTAATCATTCGTGGGTAATTTGCTCAAGATCAATAGCATAGTGGTCTAGCCTGTCAAAATGAACCACAACTTGACAACTGTTATTTTTGTCTGTATGTGAATTCACGCCTGTATAAATGAGACTTCTTTTGCAAAATCACTCGCATCGACTGATCGAGTCCTTCATTTAAAAAACCCCCGCCAGTTTCTGGAATCCATGACCATAGCTGATAAATTTTATAACATAATTTTTTTTTGTACATTTTGAAATTTTCTTGCTTGTAAACATCTGAACATGTTCAACAGATTGGTGTGTTCGAAATTCACTTTGTCTCACCTGGTGAAGAAGAAGCACACCGATTGAAGGTCTTCCATGGTCTCCATTTTCATCTCAGCGATCGCGTTTTTACCTCTAGTTCAAGACGGATACCTTTGAGCTGCACGCGAGTTTTGTAACCTTCCTCCTCACGGATTTTGTAGGCTTGTCTCTCCAACTCGGACCGGACTGCTTTCAGGTTGTTAGGTAAATCCGTTTTGATCCTAATTTTGGGGCCCTTCAAGTTGAACGACGAATCGAAGACCGTTTTCTTATCTCCATATTGAACAAAGACCACGATAATCGGCAGTGGTGGAGGGGGCCGCTCTCCCACCCATTTGGCCTTTCTGGGGATTCTATGCGTTGAAACAAACAACATTTCATTGACGGTCTCCGGTTTGATTTTCAGTTCATTAATGAATAATGTTCTCTCCAATTTTTCAGTGTCCTCCTCAAAGTGGTTTTGTGCCTCCATTGGTAAGTCAAAAATTAGCAAATTCTTCTTCCGGCTGTCGATTCCCAAGGCGGTAACCTGATCTTGTAGCTGTTTTTATCTCCCCCGTAAGCGCCTCTTTACATGCCGTGATTTGCTGGGTAGATATTTCTTCTAAACGACTTCCTTGGAAATCTAGGGCACGGGAATGTTCGTCGATTTTCGTCTGCATTGCCCCTAATTTTCTGTCCATTTTGTCGACTTTAGATCCAATTTCACTAGTTTTGGCCAAAATGTTTTGTTGAAAGTTTGGATTATGGACGCGGATATTTTCTAATGGACGACGGCTGGATTATGAATGACGGACTACACGCTTGTAATTCAGTATTTCCCGAAGTTCATTTTGTGTAATTCCTTCACTGGTAGAACCACTCTCAGTTTCAGCTTTTCCTTCTTTGTCTGCCATCTCCACGTGCTTATCTGCCACGTTCGACCTGGACTCTTTAGAACTCGATAAATGTTTTTGGACTTTGTTTCGGCTTTTTTTTGCTGGGTGTCTTCTGACCAGATTTTGTCGACATTTGTTTGCTCAATTGTGATTTAGCACACCTAAACCCCAGCTTTTCGGACAGCGCGATGCCGACTCACACCTGCTCAATCGGTCATCTTTACCGGAAGATCGTATTACTTTGAATTCTGTTTTCACATTATGCAGAGTGTACATACTTTCTTCTGGTAGTTTCCGACTTAGTGAACTACGGAATCTTTACGATCAGCTCCCGAAACCTTGTTTATTGATGGATGATTTTAACGGTCGTAATATCCTCTGGGATAACGAAGACAATTGTAAAGTTAAATTCTTGAAAATTTTATATAAAATAATGATTCTTTGTGTATTTTTAATGATGGTTCTTATACACATTTGTCCTCCGCTCATGGAACCTATTCAGCAGTAGATATCTCACTTTGCAACCTTCCTATTCTTGAAGAATTTTCTTGGTCTGTTCGAGATGACCTTTTTGGAAGTGATCAATTTCCCACTGTCTTAAAAGCTGTTCATTCAGCTGATGAACCCCCATTCACGAGGTATAATTTCAAGAAAGCAAACTGACCCGAATTTGAATAGCTTTGTTTACAATATCTACAAGCAGTCTCTTTCGCTGATGTTCCAGATCCTATACAGTTATTCTCAGATATGCTGATAGAAATTGCCAACCAAACCATTCCCACATCTTCACGAGTTGCACATATTAAGAAACCTTGGTTTAATGATGACTGCAAAGAAGCACGAAATCGTAGGAAGAAAGCTGAACGATATTTTCACCGACATCCTAATCCTGAAAATTTGAAAGATCTCAGAGTTACAAAAGCTAAAGCTCGTAAACCATGAAACAGAATAAACGTGATTCTTGGAAAAAATATTTTTCTAATATCAATACACATACTCCTATAACAAAATTTTTGAATGTGATGATCCAAAGAATAAAAGGTAAAAGCTCCAAGTCCAGCGTTAATCATCTCAACGATGGAAACCAGGTGATTACTGACAGAGTAGAATAAATTAGGTGAAACAATTGCCAAAAATTCTTCGTCCGAAAATTATGTACCTAAATTTCAGTTTACAAAACGAGAAGAGAAAAATGAAATTAAATTCCCCTCCGATAATAATGAAAGCTATAACGCTATGTATACAATTGAAGAATTTCGTGCTTCTCTCACGAAAGCTAACGATTCTGCTGCAGGCCCTGATAACATTCACTATCAGCTTTTGAAACATCTACCAGAATCTTCTCTAGAAATCCTATTACGCATATTCAACAGACTTTGAACAAGAGAAGACTGTCCACCGTCATGGCATAATGCCATAGTTATCCCAGTACCAAAATCTGGCAGTGACCATACAGACCCTGGCATTTATCGTCCGATTTCACTGACTAGCTGTGTTTGCAAAACAATGGAACGCATGATAAAAGATCGTCTTGTTTGGTACCTGGAAACTGTACCATTGATCATTTAGTCAGATTAGATTCGTATGTCAAGAGTGCTTTCGCCAAGAATGGACATGTGGTTTCTATCTTTTTTGATTCAAAAAAAGCCTTTGATACTACATGGAAATACGGGGTTCTGAAAGATCTTCAAATTATGGGATACCCGTTTTTATTTCCAACTTTTTGAATGATAGACAATTCCAAATTCGTTTGGGTACAACTATGTCTGATCATTTTGATCGGGACCAGGGTATCCCACAAGGCAGTATTTTGTCTACTGCTCTGTTTAGTATCAAGATCAACAGCTTGGCTGCAGTTCTGAATAAATCAGTTTTTGTAGACGATTCCAACTTACCGTGTAATGGGAACAGTATACACAATATTGAGAGGATATTACAACTTTGTCTAAATAGAATTCAGAAATGGTGTCTAGAAAATGGCTTCAAATTCTCCAGAGTTAAGACAAATTGTATACACTTTTGCAGAAAATATTTCCAGCACAAAGATCCCGTACTTACATTAGATGGAACTGAAATCAAAGTGGTAAGAGATGTCAAATTCCTAGGCATATTGTTTGACCAACGACTAACATTCAAATCGCATATAAATAGCTTGAAATTACAACACATGTAAGGGAAGTGGGAAGAGGTGCCGACATACTGACAGAGTCACATGACTTTACAGTATAGTCTTCCGGTTAACCTATTCTAAAGCACATACCAAGAATCTAACGATTCGTGATATGCGTTGTATCTCAGGTACGCTTTTATTGTACCTGTTCATGTGACCACACGGCCCTTAGCACCGGCATAAGAAGTATTAGATACAAATCTAGAGAGCTATGATGGAAATGCTCTGACAACTCGTATACTGGTACTTGGTGAGCTGTTTCGCTGTGACAACTCGTACACTGGAGATTGGTGAGCTATATCGTCATCAGATGAAAATTACGGCATTTAAAATCAAAAGCACGAAAGCTCTAGATTTGTTAAAGGTAGCTGCCAGCTATAAGTGGGGAGATCCGCAAACTCTTCTCTATTTATATCGATCATTTTTTCGTTCCAAACTTGATTATTTTTGTATTGTTTACAATGCTGCAAGCAAGTCAAACTTGGCAAAGCTAGATCCTATTCTCCATCAAGGACTAAGGCGTTCAGAACATCACATAAAGAAAGCTTGTATGTCGAAGCAGATGAATTCCCTTTAGATCTTCGGAGAATTAAAACCATCGTTGCAATGTATCAGAAAATTGCGATCAAACCACTTAAGTCCTGCTTATTCAACCCTCAGTACGCAGCTTTCTATTCAAAGAAATCCTCGATTATTCCACCTCTTGGAATCCGTATGAAACCAGACATTGTGGCAGCTGGTATTAAAGTTAGTCAACTTTTAACTCTTGTCAACTCAGTTAGTCAAACCAGAAGTAGATAAAAAAGACAGACACGAGCCAGCTTGTGTGTACACAAGAATTTGGTCTGCTGAGAGAGAAATACAGATCACATCGGGCTATTTATACATATGGTTCTAAAGATGGTGAAAGTAGCATGTGCTAATATATTTAGTTCCAAAACTAAAACCTATCGTCTACCAGGTAAAAGTTCCATAT
Organism: Hanleya hanleyi; assembly: GCA_036873755.1. Classification (NCBI taxonomy): domain Eukaryota; kingdom Metazoa; phylum Mollusca; class Polyplacophora; order Lepidopleurida; family Hanleyidae; genus Hanleya; species Hanleya hanleyi. Next base: position 167,594 of record JAVTVY010040418.1, read on the forward strand.
TCACTGCAGAGGCAAAAGCTCTCTTGTCGACTTTAGATGGTATTGGGTCCACTAGAAGAGATTCGCTATAATGCCTTCAAGCTATTAAAAGTGGAAATTCAACCCATCCTACCATCTTGAAAATTCTACAATCATATGACAGTAGATTTGATCAACAGATAGATGTTTTGTTGGGTGCCTAGTCACGTTGACATCAAAGGCAAAACTGGGGCTGATAAAATAGCTAAGGCAGCTCTGAATAAAGAGTTTGATCCTGTTGGAATTCCATACAGCGATTTCAGACCATCTATCTGTGCTTATGTAAGGAATCTTTATGGGATACTATGGATAATAACAAACTTCACGAGTTCAACAAATCTGTTGGTTATACTCATCTGAACAGCCAGAAACGTTTCGATCAAGCCATAATTAGACGATGTAGGATCGGCCATACACGATTACCTCACGAATATTTACTAAGCAAAGAGCCGGTCCCAAAGTGTATTCCATGCCATGAAGATCTCACAGTGAAACATATTCTCATAGACTGCATAGATTTTAAGATTGTAAGAGATAAGTGTGGGATCAATATCCACTCTCATTTGAGTGGAATATGTTTTAGAGAGTGTGGCATAAGAAAAGCGGGATCAGATAGTTCTATTTGTGGTACAACCTTTATTCTAATTTGTAGGTCTCTTTCTCAATTTCAGAGCATTCTGCATTCTCAGGAAGATATTATTGATCGTATTTCATTCTGAATCTATATTTCATTGTTTGTGTGCCAGTCTGAACACGCTCACCATCGGCCGTCTGGCATGATGCTTTGTTGCGAACATACTAAGAAAGGTTCAAATTAACCGTGAATGTTCAAAGTACCGGTGATGCTGTTTTCCATTTCAGGAAATGTAATATAATATGGATTTTGTCGCCATTGTGATCGGACAAAAAATTCTGATTGTTTGAAAATCAGTTGTTGATTTTTTACAGGGGATTTGACTCCAACTACGGCTACGAGGGGACTATGACTCTCACTGGGGGACTACGACTCTCACTGCTACGTCAGTACCACGGAACTACGACCCTCACTGCCAAATACAATTGAGCGTGTCGCTGACACTAAGAAGTTGACTATAGATATCTGATTACATGTACCTAAGGACATGCCCTTTTCTCTATTGGGGGGGAGGGGGTGTTGTATTATTAGCTGACAGAATGTGTTTGATCAACACGGCATGAATATAACTTCTTGCTCTCACTTACTGGAGCAGACTTGGCAGGTGTTTTTTCCAAAAAAACTTTTTAGCTAGCGATGCTATCTTGAGATATATGAATAAAACGGTTGTTCGATAAGACCGCTCAACCCCTGAAATCCTGTGCCGGACAAAGTAAAATTTAACATGCCAACTCTGCGATTATACTGTAAGTCTATGCTTATCTTTCACGGCGCGAGTCCGTCATAATCAACAGAGGGATAATTTGCAGAGGTCTGACTTGGTATTTTCGTCCATGTTCACAATTTATGAATGCCTTTTGGAAGAAAAATGCATTGATTTCAATCGCGACCATCATCGCGTAACTTATCTCCTTTGGTTGAGATGCAGCGTTCTTCCGTGAATTAGCTATCATTTGATCGGTGTGCTGGACATCTGCAGTTATTGAACTTTTAAAAACGATATATATTTTAACAGTATTCTGATACATGAAAACAGGTAGCATGTTCTGAGCTGCGAAATCACACGTGGCCGTTCGAATAATATATTATATGACCATTTATTTTTCGAAGCTATCAGTAAGTCATCAATAAAAAAAATGAATTAAAACTTTGCCCGTGTGCTTTTCCCTCCAATGATTAAAGTGACTTTTAGAGGGAAATCTTTTAGTTGACCTGAGCATTCACGTATCATCCGGACATTATTTGTTCCAATCAGCAATAATTCAGCCTTGAAGTTTTCTTGTGGTACTGTTGTCATTTTCTAACTTAGGATTATAAAAATGTCTCAGATGAATGATAGATATTTGCATTGGCGCAGGTAAAGATATCACGTTTCGCAATTGTGATTGTAAACAACAGAAGTTGGAATTCTAGAGGAGAATTGGCGGTGTAAATAGATTTTTCGCATTTCTCTGGTGTGAATCTAGTTCCCGGACAGAATTTGAAAATAACATTATAAGTTACATTTTTTAAAACTCGGTTTTACCTGAGAAATAAATCTCTTACTTCTTAAAGTCAGTGAAATTTTGATGAACTCGATTTAAAATCGAGTGTGCAGCGAAATAAAAGGGTCAAAAGCGAGAGTCGCCAAAATGTATCATTTTCTCCAGTATTGATGGACGAGCGTGTCCTGTCCGTTTCAGCAAAACTGGCCGACAACATGATCAATGACCTTTCACTCTAATATACGGGCAACACGCTTTTCTCAAATATTGCATCCCAAAGGTTTATAAGCGCCCACTCCGCATCATGAAAGAGTTCCACTGCAATATATCTCCCTTGAAAGTAATGAGACGAGCATCAATTTACTGTCTTTGTATTTGCATTTTTTATTATTACAAGTTGTTCTATAGAATATCTCTCTTGTGTGTTCTCTAATTGTGGTTCTCATATTTGTTGTTGATTACAGATAATTATCATTGATAACGAGTATTTCGAGGATATCTGCAGTCTCTCTTTAACTTGCATGTTGTTGGTATAATGAGATACTTCGTTTGCCACATGGCCATAGTTTTTGAGCTGTGGATCGTTACACTGTTACACTGATTTATTCACATAACGAATGTAGAAGAATGTACTACCTTTGTAATTCATGGCATGGCAAACCGTGGTTTGGTGTATTCCAGTAGATATTGATGATAAAAGATGCATAGTTTATTCTTCTCTTCAAGGAAGCAGCCATGTTGTTTTGAAAGTGATACTCTCTGAACCAGACGTTCGAATTTTATTTCAGATAAAAATTATATCTGAAAAGCTATATTTAATATCTGTCACAAATATATGGTAATTGTGCAGATTCTCCAAGTAGTTTTAACAGTAGAACGGTTTTGGTATTTTCAACATTGTGGGTTTGAGGCTAGTGTGCCGGAGTGTATAAAAGAGTGAAATCTGAGAATTTGTGAGACTTGCTCTGATAAAACAGACAAGACCACACCTCCTGAATAGGGGTCTCCTGGGATCTGAGATACATCTGAGAAATGCGAAAATATGGGAAGGAGCTACAGATGCCGATGTTGATAATGTCATTCAGTGTCATGGGGCTACTGTCAAACTGAAGTAAATAAGACCCTCATCTATTATCTTTTGCTCACCCAAGAGATCTTTCGCTCACCCAAGAAAACATGAACATCCAAGAAAAGATGGATCAGCCAAGAAAAAACAGATTGTTGAAACAGTAGTAGATGAACACCCCATGCAATCACATGGCGTTAGACTACCCCATGCAATCGCATCGGGTTACAGTATTTGACTGCAGCCACCCTTCATCTAACAGTAGTGTGCATGAACACCCCATGAACCAACATTACAGTATTCAAATACAGCTACCTGTTATGGTTGCAACTGGATCTCATTGGAATGACTGGATGTTACAACAGTATTCGACATCCCGTATAGTTTTATGCACATCAGCAAGTCTTCACCATATGAAAGCATAGTAATTCCGCTCAATGGTCTTAATTAGATTATGCAAGGCAAATCTGAACTGAAGAACGTGTTTCTATATGAATAAAAGTTTATTTATCCCGAGAAATCGATCTAGACTTCTTGTTTCTTATTGTGCTGCTTCCTGGTCTCCAATGTTACATGCAGGTTCAACATATAACAGCATAGGGGATGTTATTTAGCCAAGTTGATAATCCGTTCAACAAATCTAAGTTTTCATATGTTGACTGCTAAACTATATCTGCTGTAATTGGATTCACTGAAGCTTGGGGACAGCTTTATCGCAACAATATAAACTATTGAAATATTTTCACTCTGCTGCAAGTCTGCTAGTTCATCTTCATTACTTACTCACTTGATTATGGTGCAATCCTCCGCGAATATTAGATTGCGTGGATCAAAAATGGCTTAAATAGATAGAAGTTCTTACGGACTATCGGAGCGGTATGCTTCTGAAACAGTGATAATTCGTGAATACTCCCGAGAGAAGTGTGCACCAAAAGCAAATTCGACTTACCCGAATATGTAACTTAAATTGCTCAAGCACAAGCATAACCTACCTGACTAGTTTATCATGGAGATATTTCCCTCGCTTGGCATATTGTTTTATCATGTTAATATAAACGATTCAAAGTCGATAACGGGGTGTCTGTGGTTATTTTGTTTCTAATGGAACGAATTAGAAACAAATCTAATTTAGTATCTTATAGACAAATTATTAAGAGAAATTAATACATGTAGTTTAACGACCAACCTTCGAAATCCTACTGACTTCCTAGTCCAGATAGTTGCAAAGATCACCCATGGAAAAGATGGCCAGTTCACAGCTCCAAGTACACAACTTTAAAATACCAGATATTTTGTCAGGAAATGTGAAATATGTACATCCCTTTGGCAGATATACTTTTTAATTGTATGATCATTATGCCCCATATGCAGAATTATTAAAATATAACCATTCAAAGCTCGATCCCGCTCATTCCTCAAATGTTGTAAACGACCTTTGTTTTGGTTTGAGTGAACCCGATGAAGGTGCCGTCAGACACGATGGAGCGTCGTAGTCAGACCCATATCTTCTTAAAATGAAAAATGGCTCAATCTAGCACTTCAGAAGTTTACAACACCATTGGTGATTATACTTTCAACAGCTTGATAGAACAATTTCGAAGGCACAATTCTGTATATATTTCTTGCTGTGTGGCGTTCGTTAGATCATGTGAGAGAAGATTTAAGTGAACGTTCAACATTTGTAAAGTATTGTTCAATTATTGAGTTTCACCGGTTATCTTATGGTAACAAGAGTAAGCGATATTATAACAGAAACGTGACATTTGCTATATGCCACAAAATGACGGAAAATAGAACATGTAGAATACACCTCCGAGTTTGTTCAACTGGTGTGATCAGGTTCATCGTATAAACCGATGCTCGATAATGCATCTTATCCACTGGAGACATCGCGTGATCAGTTTAAAGCCCGGCGGAGGCCAGGTAGCCTAATTATAGAGGAAAGTTGGGAACGAAAGGACACTATCTATACTATGCTGTTCATAATTCAGGAAACACATTTTATGGTAACGATTATTTATGACATCTTCAAATAAAACAGAAAGTCAATATATTTTTAAGATGAAAGAGAAGCTAATGAATTCATTCTTTTTCCTGTTACATTGATACGTTGTAAAACTGATGGGATTTAGGTTATTCGGTCTGTCGTGGATAGAATTCTCTTGTTCCGGTGGTGAATCATGGAAATACAGTAATATGTATTTGTATAACAGAACACACGCCAACATACTTCAGTTTAAATCTCTGCAGACTGAAATAATAAATCTTGCATGGCCAAAACATGCTATGTACCTCCCCTGGCTTGAGGAACATTTGACTGTTTAAATTACCCCTCTTTCAAATCCCGTGTACAGGCAAATGGCGAAGACGGTGGCAATATTTAGATATTCTGTCAAAGAAGCATGTATGCAAAAGTCGGCACATGCATGGTTAGCAAAGGCATTGCGAGTAATAGCAAAGGCACTGTGAGTAATAGCAAAGGCACTACGAGTAATAGCAACGGCACTGCGAGTAATAGCAAGGGCATTTCGTGTAATAGCAAAGGCATTGCGAGTAATAGCAAAGGCACGGCTATTACTCGGCAACCTTTGGGGCATATGAATTCTTATCCAGTTACGCCGTGTTATGTTCCAACAAACATTGCATGTTATCACGACTTGTTATCCGTATACAGTGCAATTCTGCAGGTGGTCATGAGATTACATGTACATGTACAAATAATGCTTCGTTGAGATACAAACCCCATAGCCACAGATTATCAATGGTGGACATTATTGCACTTATCGAGAAAGAGAGGTAGAGTTAATGTCGCTTGAATTCAGACTAGAAATGTACTTGATATAATACCAAAGAAGAGTATGAAGAAAGCCTTACCGTGACGTTGATTCAAAATTCACTTGGTGGAGGTCACTATTATCCTGACATACTCAAATCATGTGGAGTTATATCACAGAAGGCCCAATATATGGTGTGGACATATTTATTTTAGCAGCATTTTGACCATTTTTAGAAGAAAAGAAAAAAACAAAACAATTCAAACAATATCAATTAAAAAAATAAAATATTCGTCGCATGGGGTCTCAGATTTTGTCGTGAGTAAAACAATAGTCCTGTGATATTCAAATTCCGAGTACTAACGAAGCGCGACAAACACACGTAACATTATGGCTTCGCGGTATGATAAGAATTTATCGTTTTTTCTTGCGAGAGAGTGAATCTGTATTTATTTTATTTCTGTGGTATGCCTTGTTAGGTGTTTGGTGTTAACAGTGTTAATCCAGAACGCCAACTGATTATTGAAGAGGGGATTGCTTATGAAGGATGACTGTCTACTGCCTGTCACACCAGACGTATATGTTTGCCCACGAGATATCGGTCCATGTTAATAATGGAAGTTGTCAAATCTATTCAGGGCTATTATACTATCAGAACTCGTAAAAGTTCGATCCTTATAACGATTATTGACACAAGGGGCACTATCTCATAGTCGTTATCTGACCATTCCTCATTTATGAGCTCGTTCAGATGTGACATAAATCACTCAAATCTATCGATTACACGATCGTTTAACGCTTTCTAGACCGTGTAAAAGCCAGCGAGGGAAGTCATAGAGGACTGCTGTTGATGGAGACTCAATAATGCCCAGATTTCGGCAGACGTTGTTCGGAGTGAGGGCTCTTGCCCCGTAACAGGAGATAATAACCATATATGTCTCAAGTGCACAATCTAGAACATCAGTTGATTTCAGGAAGCCCGCGTCCTGGAGCTTTGGCAATAAATGCTTCAAAAGCGATCGAATCCATTTGCCGAAAAGCTGGTATTGGAAATTACCCAAAGGAATACTATTCAGAATGAGTGTGAAGTATATGACACATTTCTGATTAAAGATCTTCAAAATCCCCAAACGAATTTTGTCTTGACTTTTCGTATTAACTTTCGCAAGAATGCATTAAAAGCAGTGAAGTGTTGAAGAACCTATCAGAGTTGGTCAATTCCTTTATAAAAAATATAGGATAGGTTTTACTGTCGAATCCCTATCTCTGCTTTAATATCTGGTGCCAATGTCGATATCAGGTCAATATGAAGTCGCCTGCCCCTTGTGCTCATTTTCCTTGAATGAACAGTATAAGTATCAGCTACACAGAACTATGATTTTCGTCATGGCTTTTGGATAACTTTTTCCGCTTTTATGCAATACATCAAACCAGGAAATCATAAATATCGATCACCATATTCATGCATTAATAGAATTATCGTTTATGACAATGGTTATTATCTATATTTGCGCTTGCGCTGATTAAAATAAATAAAATGACTGAAATAACCAGGACATATTTTTGCCGAAGATTGTGTATTTCAGCTACATACAATGTGTTATAACCATTTTTCTGCTCAAAGCGCACGCACAATGGTATACGTGGGTTGCGCAATCTCTCTTCTAGGGTGTTGTTTTCCATATAGAATCAGAGATACATCTGGAGAATAAATAGGGCCATGGTTACAACTGGGGGTGTCGAAATTTTCCTCTGTAGCTACGATTATCTATTGTGTATGATAGAAGAAACGTTCTCAATTCATCCCCAATCCTCTCGTGCGGACCCCCGGTCACCTTAGGTTGCGGTATAAGCCAAAATGTCCAATTTCAGATAAGGTTAAGGGGAAATAATGACCAAATAATCCGTAGGTATTTGCCTGATGTGAAATAGTCCATTTGAGACACAAATTTAAAATAAGTTTTGTTGAACGTGTTCGCGCTACGATATTACTAATCTGGTGGTTATCTATTCTGTTGCGGGATCATTTTGAAATACTAATGAAAATTAAGTGATTATGACAGTTATTGCTTAATACAATGAACCTGCAAAATATGAGCATTTGAGACACAAATTTAAAATAAGTTTTATTAAACGTGTTCGCTCTACGATATTACTAATCTGGTGGTTATCTATTCTGTTCCGGTTTCATTTTGAAATACTAATGAAAATTAAGTGATTATGACAGTTATTGCTTAATACAATGAACCTATTCAAAGATATGAGGTGTTTCATGTTAAATAGAGTATAATGCATCTTACTTTACATTCAACAAAATACCGGTTTTTACGATCAACCGATTTCGCTAACCAATTATCGTCAATTAAATTGCAATACCTTTGCATGCCGAATAAACCTCTGAAAAAGTATGCTGCAAATGCGGTTAACATTTGGACGGTGGTTCCAATCCTCATTGTTCTTATGAAGATTTCTCAGTGTTATAGACTTTCTCCAATCAAATATCCTGCTATGCACACTGTTATATGGACTAGACATCGATATACATGTAGAATCGAATATGCATGCTGAGATGGACCAACGTTGATAATTCGCGGATGTCGTAACGGCTTAACCCTACCTGGCCTGGGTGGGGTGGCCAAAATGGCCGCCCCCCCCCCCTACCAAACTGTCTGCGCTATCTCCGGAACGACAGAAAATGGAGAGCTGAAACTCCGTGACTTTATAGTTTATCATTATTGGGGTCATTTTGAGCCTATTTGCATAACCCCCGGAGTAGAGGATCATAGGTAAATTCAAGATGGCGACCACGTGGGGTACAAGAAAAGTGATGTTTTCGTCATATTTCTTCAAAATTTCTGCTTTTCCGCGACGAAAAGGGTGCACAAACTATTTTATTTGACATAACATTAATATTTACTAAGTTATTATTTTAGGGGAGAACGTCATGACTGAGACGTCATCACAACGGCCATCTTGTTTTTTTTTACATTTTACGGTAAAGCTTGACCCAAGGGTGTAGTGTGGTAAGTTTCAGCCCCCTAGATGAAGAGGTAAGAAAAGCAATTAGAAGGTCATTTAGTCCCCCCCCCCCCCAAGGGCCAGGACAGGTCCCAAAAAGCCCAGGCCAGATAGGGTTAAGTATATATTTGATAGTATATATTTGATATTTTCTGTGGGTAAAGAAGTAGAAGAAAACATTTTGGCACACCACAGGCTTGTTTAGAGGATGCGTACAGACAAACGTTTTTGACCCAGTTGCATAATCTAGGCCCAATTATATATATTGTTGCTTATCCACTAAATAAGCAACAATGGTTGGAGTTCTCTGCTCTAATCGAGAGAACTGGAAAATGGAACGGTCGTTACAGACCACCATACGAACACAAACATTAAATGTGTTTTACTTGGTTAAAATCGCAAAACAAAAAATCATTCTTCCATTTGCAACATACTGTTCCGTTAATGGCACAGGCATTCTTATACATGAGTTATCTACATCTCAACTACCAAAGTCAATTCAGGAGATATCTTGACGGCTTTATATAGCACACACATGCAGCCGTCTAGTATATAAAACTTGAAAAATATATTCTAGGTTACAAATGAGGAGATCGTCTGAACAAAGGACACTTGTCCTTTGTCATTGTTAGTGGGTGAGTGATTGAGTGACATTTAACATGGTTTTCAACAAATTTTTAGACCACGACGGTGCCTACATATGTTAAGACACGAGAGTGCGCACAGTTCCAATTATCCTAGACACTGATTAGCCAAGCCAATACAGTACCCGGTCACCCATCTAAGTATTTGCCGAGTTACGTTTCTTATCTTCTGTAATCTGAGGAGAGCCGGTTTCTCAAACTGTGTCATTGTTCAGTTTGATGACCGAAAGACCGCACTCGAATAGATAGTAAAGACAATTTATGCTGCTTTTATCGAAGAAACATGAATGTTAAGCTCACCTGAATTTACTTTTTTCTTTAAAATGATTAAGGTAACTGAATGAAGATTCTTATTTGTGCATATAAACATATTTCCACTATAGAGCTGACGAGGATTGTTGCCTGGTAACAGCTTACACTTTCTTGATATCTTCGCCTCGCTGCAAATGAGGAACAGTCATCTAATGTCGGTCGTTTATGTGAGAACAAATGCTCGTGTGTCAATTTGAAGTGAAATATTTGTCGGACTTCATTAAATCACGAGATTTATGTTCGTCTGTAACTTTATTTTACGCCATTCATAAAAAAAAGTCTTTCGCGTGGTATGTAATTGAGCCCCAAGATAATTTGGTGATTTGCCCTTGAGTTATAACAAGAGGATAGACATGTATCATTATCAGATTACACTATGCAGCTTATCAACTCAAGCAAGCCTAATGAAATTGTAATACATTAATTATCCAGCTCAAGATGCATATACATGCGCAATTATGAGTGTTCACTAAGCAATCAGACTGATTTTGGCATCGAATGAGAAAATCCTGTTTAGATAACCAATATATATTAATCACACTTGGTGTTATCAAATTGTACAGTGTCCGTGGATGACATTAAAGAGTAACTTTCATCGCTCTGAAATATTTGTAGTTAATACCGCTCAAGCCGGTGCTAGTGGCCGTGTAGTCATGCCATTCAAGGTGTCCACATGAACCACGATACAGCCGAGGCTGGGATACAAATCATCATAGGGACCACTTTTGGTTCTTGTGACGTCTTTAATATGTTCAGAAATATGTAAAAAGAATAGGCAGTCAGATATTTGTCTGTGAGGTCATACTACTTCTTGCCAGTACGCCGGCATCACCCTTTAAACCTTGCGTTTAATTAGTCGGGTCTCACGGGCATTTGCTCTGAATACGAACTTGCATTCTATAACTACTCCATAGTTTGGGCTGTTTTTTTCTGGCAGTCTCATAGTTCATCATTTTCCAACATATGACGGGATGGGGCTATTACTTCATCGCTTTGAAATAATATCGCTCAAGCCGGTGCTAGTTTCCGTGCGGTCATGTCATTCAAGATAGTCGCATGACCATATACAATAAAAGCGTGACTGGAATAAAAATCATCACAGGGAAGTTTTGGTTCTTGGTAAATTGCAGTCAGATATTTGTCTGTGTGGTAATATGACTTCTTATCAGTACGCCGGCATCGTTTTCAACCGCCCTTTTAATGTTGCATTTAATTTACTTATAGCCTGTATTTCGGTAAAAATAGCTCTAGTCGGGTCTCGCACTGTACTCACAGATACCCCAATATACATACACAAAACACTGATCAACGAATAAATTGAATTTTAGCAATGAATTTTAACATTCAGTGTATTGCGTTTCGTGTGTACATACACGCCACATGTAGGAATATGCAGACTGGATGGGAGATTTTTCTTGGCTGGCAAAAGCGAATCACTGGTGATTCGTGGAGTAGTAGAGTGGAAGAGTTGCAAGAAGAGATGAAATGTTGTGGGGGTAGTGAATAAATCACATACTACACTGATGAAGAGAGGGAGAGTCGTTATCAAATATGAATACCACAAACGAGCTGGAACGATAAGGATACACGCATAAACGAGCTTCGCGGATTGGGCACATAGACAGGATATTTGCCTTGAGGACGACATGGAAATATCTGAGGGAAATTACAATTGTCAAGCTTATATTGGAGATTCAAAATGGATATATTATGTATGAGGGAGAGAACTCCCCAGTGGCTAAGTAGCATCAGGAAGTATTCTCCTCGTGATACGCCTGATAAATGTGTACAATGCCAATATCTAAACCACTCTAGCTCAAAGTGGAAATTCAGCTCATCCCATCATCTTGAATAGTCTACAATTATATGGCTGTAAATTTGATCATCAGATCGATATTGTGTTTTGTTGGGTACCTATTCACGTTGACATCAAAGGCAATACTGAAGCTGATAAAATGGCTAAGGCAGCCCTACACTGCCGAAAATAGGGTACTTAAATAAGTTTTTTTTACCTCAATTCTAAATAAATTACCTTAAAACAAGAAATGTTTCTTAGTTTGTTCCATTTTGTCAGATTTATCTTATTTTAAGAAAAATTATCTTAAATAGGATTTAATTTTACTAGATATATCTTGTTATAAGAAAAGTTATCTTAAATAAGATTTATTTTTACCAGATGTATTGCGTGATAAGAAAAGTTATCTTAACTAAGATATCTTTTCTGTGATTTGTCTCCTTAAAATGTAAGATCGTGAATCGAGTGGAAATGGATCGCTACACTAATAGTATGAACATGTGGTTTCCTGACATAAATTATTCATTGTCAATTTGTAAAAGCTACTGTTACAATTTGCCTATTTGAGTGAGGAACATATTTTTGTAATTTAGTATTTTTATCTGCAAGTCCACCTTCACGTGCGGTTATGGTTTTCATATGGGTTCATGTATTTTGCCGCCATTTTCAACTGAAGATTTCATGTTCTCTCACAATTCTCGCGAATTATGTTGGTATCCAGGTACATTATTGAGGAAACTCAACTGAGCCTCTCAATGGATCATTCTACAGATGAATGAGAGTAGTATGTTGCTCAATGTGTTCAATGAACTGAGCGAAAACGTCGAAAATGAGATTTGCTTTCTTTGGGAGTGGATTTACAGATATACAACAACAACAACAACAACAAATTGGGAAACATAAAGTAGATCCTAGGGGCTTCTGTTGGTGAAAGTGCGGGTCTGCAGATGTGTTTCGTCGTTTTTGTCTACCTGAACACAGGCAATTAGAAAGTAAGTTTAAGACTGTGACATTGGTTTCAAAGCAAACACGAAAAATAAATTTATAAAAAGCAAAGATACAAGCTCGACCTCCCATGTACACAGCAATGCAGAAACATATTTCCAAGAAAAGCTTCGCCCATGTTGAAGAGATATAAGCAACACATTTTTATATACATTAGCTAATCAAATTATTTAATATTTACAGTATAATGGCAAAAAAAATGAAAATGTGTTTTTGAATTCTCCAAAAGTATTTTGGGGTTGAATAAGCTTTCATTATGCATGTCAGATAGGCATTCAAACCAAAGTCATTGCATCAGCCCAGTGACTGCAGTCTATTCAGGAAACATGTCTTTGAAATGTAAATTGGTGGCAGGTTGCCTCTGACAATCTTGACTGGCAGAAACTTTTGGGGCTTTGAGTATTTTAATAAAACATCAGATCTGAATACTACATGGTATGCGGTGTATTGATTCCTCCAGTGTTTCCTAGTTCTTTCGTTCAGATTTGGAAGAATATTCGTATATGATCTTGGGTGTATGCTTTAGCTTGCAAGACCTTGTCTGAGACTAAACATTGGGACTTTCTCCATCACAAGCACCTGATGAGCACAAAGGCCGGACAATTCTATTTGAACAGTTTAGGTGTTTTTACTATCAAGAGTGCAATATGCTGTTATAGTCCGGTGGCTTACCGTCAAGATCGTGACTGACTGGAATAAAGCACCATATTTTGCAGAGAGGCTCATTTGGGCATAAGGAATGATCTCAGAAGGGGTGCCCATTTCTACAGGAGGTGGAAGGCCCTTAATTTGCATAAATCCAATATGGCCGCCATAATACATACAGTAGCCTCCTGTTAGCGACTATTTGACAGCTTGAATCGCCTTTTTGCACGAAACTGGTTTTCTACGAGCCTGACTGACTCAATAAGAAAATAATAACGATAATTGGAAACTTTATTACCCGTTGAATATACAACATGGCCGCCAGAGCGTCACTAATAATGGTATTATTACTATACACATGTATGTGTGTTTGTATATATGCTAATATATATATCATAATATTTACGCGAACGTCCGCCGTGAGTTGTATTTGAAGTATTTGGGGGAAAATTCCAAACGCGACGTGCAACGGACGTTCGCGTCCCGTCCTCGTCACCGTCTCTCATTAACATCCCTGCCTCCATTAGCGGAAGTTGACTTTACTATGTTGCTATGGCGTATGGGGAAAAAACCCACGTACGCACGGTTCATTTTGAATCCGGCGGAACAACTCATTCAGTTTTGCACATGAACCACCATTTAGGTGGCCGAAGTACACAGGGAGCATGTGGGCATGGAGAATGTGTGAAACAGATTATGTGTGTGGATTGTGCAGGAAATTTGATAAAATCACCACCTATGACTCGGTCGTTGCAAGAGCAATTATCGACTACTTCCATATATGCCTCAGTAATTAAATTCACAAGTCTGTCCCACAATTGCCCCACATTTGTCAGAGATGTTGTAGGGCGCCTCACATCACAGGAGTCCTCATAGCCTCGAATGGAGGAATGGAAGTGTTAAAAAAAACTTAATACGAAGAAATCTATATACAGTGAATGCCTCAAGCGGTTGATTATTTTCTTATTCCTTAACAAACAATTAAAAAAGAATAGTTTGATACATATACTTGTGTTTTTTTTTGGTAAAGAAAAAAGACGCCAGATGTATTAACAATATATTTATATATCAATATACATTTTAGTGAAACCTCTGACCGGAGAGTGACCAGAATCGATTACTTATTAGTATCCTCCTACCTTAAAGAGCGGCAGTGATTCATGGGGAGATCAACGAGAACCGCTCCGAATAATAAAGAAACATGAAAGCAGTGAGAATGTGAAATGAGGTCTGATGTCTAACGTGCTAATACCAATGTAAGAATGGGCGATGACGGAATACCAACCTGGAGGAGTTTTCATTTAATATTTTCGTTTTGTCTATTATTTAAGTTATTGTCAAAAGAAGTGGAATTTTTTACAATCGCTGCCCTAAGCACAATAATTATCCTGAGTGGCTAGAATGGACTGGAATAAGCATTCCCATGTTCAATATCTCCATATTGATGTATGATTAAATTATACATAAGTCTTCATAATGAATCTTTAACTATGTTCAGATATTGACAAAATAGCTTACATGATTTTCATTCTTAATTCGTCGAGTCAACGGCCACGAGAGAACAATTACCTGAAAGTAGTTCGACTTAATTAGTTAATGAATTGATGTATATGATGAGTAGCCCTATGTCTGCCCTATTAATCTATTTGAAGCACAAGATCGTGAAGATAAAACGATATCTGATCAAAGTGACTCTCTGTTTATGAAACATCGCAAACAATCTCGGGCATTTGGATTGAAGAAATACATCTGCGAAAAATCAAACTGAATTATATACTAAACCATACTGATATTCGGTTTTGTACGGACTGAAGGTCTGAACGAATAATCAGAATGTAGTAGGCTCATTAGTTAACCCGAAGGGTGAAAAAATAGCTTGACATGAAACCGGTTTGGTTCTATATGGAACCATTTTCATCACGCGAGTTTGGGTTTATATCAATCTGCATGTACATTTCAGCAGCGGAAATGAGTATTAAAGTGAAGTATCGGGGTTGAATGTTATCTCCCGCATATCATATCCTAAGCCCTGACATGGGACGGTATACCGCATGATATAGAGCCTGAGGGTTTGAAGGTATCTCATCAATAAACCGATTTGTACAATAAAGTATGATCTCATCCGATGATAATTTAGAGGATACGTATACTCTTGATTCATACCGTATACTGACCACGCAAGAGTAAACCACAGCGGGGAGTAAAAGATCCTGCCCATGGTCTTATACCAGATGCAAATTAAGTAGAAACGCGTGTCATTAGATTAGACTAGCTAGACGGCTCTCATAAGTAACTACCCTGAGGTAAATTTACTTGTTTCAAGTTTCACACACTGTTACGATATTTGACACTCAAGAAAATATGCCTTTACCATCTCGCGTAATCATTCATCTGCTATGCAAAACCCTGCTATCGTAGACGCTAAATTAGACAAAGAGTTGTCGAAAGGTCGAGTTGCTGGTCCCTTCAAACTCCTGCTTTCGACAATAAGGTTTGCTAAAAATTAGGCTTAGTCCCCGGAAAGAAACCTAATTTTAGGGGCTGTTGATGGTCGAGCTCTCTAAGGCTTTCATGTGTGAAAGTTTGCCAGTTACTTGCCGAAGGGCCAGAGGTGCACGCTTAAAACTAAAGTGTTGAAACTTACTCGTAAAGTATTGAAATAACCCTTTAAGTGTGTCCACAGGGACTGCTCTTTAAGTGTTGTCCCTGTGGACACACTTAAAGGGTTATTTCTAATACTTTTTGGGTGATACACAATTTATCTTACCCTGGAAAATCTGCCTTGTCTATTAACGGTGCGATTCAACAGGACCTGATATGTTGAATACGTAGACATTAGATATCACTAGTTCAAAACACGGCCACTAAAGCTTGATGGCAAAATTCTATTTAGATGATGCCTTCCGCATTTATGTATCGGTGTCTCTCGATGGGATGCTCTACATCCTGTAAGATATACAAGAGTTCAAATCATTCTCTGCAATCGGATATGACTACAAAATTCGGCATATCAGAGGTCATCCACATACTGGACGACTTCATGTTCGTAGGTGCAAATGGCGCCAGCCACTGTTCTATAGCTCTCAGCACTTTTACTTACTTGTGTGAGTATTTGAGCATTCCAATCAAACATGCTAAGACCTACTACCCATCAACTACTATGGTTATGCATGGTATTCATCTGGACTCCAGAACTATGAAAGCATCATTTCCAGGAGACAAAATTCATAAACTAAAAAGCATCTTAGTGAATTCTCGCGCCGCACAAAGGTAAGGCTTGTGAAACTGCAGTCTCTCATTGGCTCGCACAATTTTGCCTGTAAAGTCGTTGTGCTCGGCAGGGCATTTCTCAGCTGCCTGATAGAATTTAACAAAAGTTTTATCACAGGCTCACCATCACATTTGCTTGAATAAAGCTAGAGCCTATGTTAATACCTGGCTTGTACTCCTGGAGTCTTTCAACGGAAAATTAATTTTCTTTCTCCAAATTGGATATCCAATTTCGACGCTGCTGGTATCTTGAGTTTGGCGACTGTTTTCGGATCCTCGTGGATAGACCAAGAATGACCAGCACATTTCACCCATATCACGGTCAAGCAGTGCTTGCCGTGGAAATTTGGGGCCATAAACTGGCAAATCATAACCTCTCTTTCTTTGTGATAATATGACCGTGGTTGAAATTAGTGCGTCAGTTAGTTGCCTACCTTCGAAATGACATTCTGTTCAGATCAAAACATATTTCGGAACAATCTTATTTCTGACAAACTCTCGCAGTTACAATTTCAGGAAGCGCTGTCTCTAGCCCCTTGACTCAATTGCTCGTCGCACCCAATGCCCTGTCTGTTGTTCTTCTGACGCCGTCCCTCGCTGAATCTTAAATGAAAGTATACAAGCGCGCATGACAAGTATATAGAAATTTCTTCATTAACACTGGCCAGTGTGCCAGTAAGGTATTCCTCATCTCATCATCACAGTTGGTTTCCGTCAAAGCATTCTTGCATTTCAACAAGTATGCACCCTCAATAGCTTATACATTCGTATCGGCTATCAGATATGCGCACAATTTCGCTGCGGTACACGATCCTGCGCAGTTATTCTTTGCCAAAAAGCTACTTACGGGCATGTCAAAATTACACGGCCGGATACCAGATTGCCCATAACTAATGATATCCTCTATAAGATATTTTATGCTATACCCCACATCGTATCCATGTAATTCTTTTACGAGCAATGACCTTGGTAGCATTTCATGCATTCTTACGCGTTAGTGAATTGACAGATCGTTCAGAACAAGACTGCAATAGCAATGTTCTTTCATACAACGATGTCTCTGTCTCCGATCAATCTGGCCGGTTACAAAGCATGCACATTATTATCCGCTACTTCAAGTACAACATATCCCATAAACCAGTTCATTTGTTTATACTGATAATATTAGATATTGTCCAGTTCTAGCAATCCGTGCTTATTTTCGGTTACATATTTCA